>JAVTVY010016675.1:0-60981 GCA_036873755.1 Hanleya hanleyi
TGGGGTAAGGTATTAGTAGAATGTAATAGGGGAGTTCTGGACCAGGGCAGCCGGGGCAGCCGATGACGTCATAATGGCGATATCTCGGGAACTAAGAATGATAGCGACTCGCGGCTTACGGCGTCGTATTCCTCTCGTATAGATGCGCGATAAATGTCCTATACAATTTTATCGCCCGACGGTATCTTTCGCCGCAATTAGACGATAATCGGTGTCACGTGATTCGGCGATTTCTCGGGAAATAAGCGACATACGGGCTCGGGGTTTGCGGCGTTGTATTCCTCTTGTAGGGCTCTACCGTAAAGCTCCTATACGAATTTATCGTATCTCCGTAAGTTTCGCCTCTATTCGGCGTCGAAAACTTTTTCTTTGTACCTTACCACGAATACTTCCCTAAGGTGTCATTACGACGACGCTTGTACCCGTGGACACGTGTGACTGATCACTTCTCGCGGTGTTCACGAGTGCCTATCGAACCATACGAAAATATCTTATTTTAGAAACAATATTATAGTAATTCCTCCTCATACACAGACACACACATAGGTTAGTATGTCAAGTTGACGTGATATTCCTGTCAAAAGGTCACTTCCGGTCACGGTACAGCCCAACAAGAGTTATCTTTCCCTACATATCGGTCTGTTAAGCCTTATCCTAACGCCCTAGCATACCAGTTTTTCTTTGTGGGCAATGAAGAGCGTTTGGGGAGATGAGGGCCATTTTCCTCAGGACTACCTGGTAGAATTACCTTAGCGTATGTGAGGAGGAGGAGGAGGGAGGAATGAGGAGGAGGAAGAGAAAGAATGAGGAGGAATGAGGAGGAGTGTGGTGGTGGTGGAGGAGGAGTGTGGTGGTGGTGGAGGATGTGTGTGTGTGTGTATGTGTGGGTGTGTGGTGGTGGTGGTGGAGGAGGGGGAGGATGTGTGTGTGTGGTGTGTGTGGAGAAGGAATGAGGAGGATGTGTGTTTGTGTGTTGGTGTGTGTGTGTGTGTGTGGTGGAGGAGGAGGAGGAATTATATGACTGGTATAAAATAGAGACAAAGCAATACGAATATTACTAAATAATCGCTTTATTCATCAACTCACTGCACAAATAATGAGAGAAAACTGCTTATGTGAAATACATCTCCATTGTCGTGGGTATCATTTCGACATCTAGTCTTCCATTCAATGTTTATGTACGAATATTTCCACTGGGAGGTTTCTAAAGGAATGCAAAAATTTCTCTCATAGAGTTATGATATAGGTATGACAACTTGAAATGTCGTAAAGAGGTGTTTGACGAGGTTTAGCGGACACACAGTCTATACAACGGTATAAGTTTCGTCTCTAGGACGATTCTCGGGGAATTACAGGGGTCTTTATTGGGAATGGACGTTTTCGGAGCCCTCGTTGTCACTCAAAGTCGATTGAAGAAGATAATTTCCAGTTTCCAGCTGCGTCTCTATGAAGCTTTGAAATGCCACATGCAATGTCAGCAGATTTTGGGCACGGGTAGTTGTGGTGGTATCGTCTTCGGATCCTGTCTGTTTCTTATGCAGTAGAAGACATACTCGGGTCAACAATTGGATGTCATCTAAGAGCGTGATAAGATGACAACGCATGCGTTGGTACTGAGAGGCACCACCTTGAGGTGTATTGATAATAGCATCGAGTTGAACGTGGGTTCTACGTAACACTTCGGCTAGAATATCCCCATCGTGGGGTTCAAAGTTTACATCGGTCAGCGTGGGCTCGGTAGCGTTCATGGTGAGATATAGAAGATGTTGCCGTGTGGGCTAGCCTTATAGATTCGCAGACGGGCTACCATTGGCTATAGCAGTCGATGGAGATCTTCATGCGTTGTCATCTTATCACGCTCTTAGATGACATCTGATTGTTGACCCGAGTATGTCTTCTACTGCATAAGAAACAGATAGGATAGGACCGAAGACGATACCAACACAACTACCCGTGCCCAGAATCTGCTGACATTGCATGTGGCATTTCAAAGCTTCATAGAGACGCAGCTGGAAACTGGAAATTATCTTCTTCAATCGACTTTGAGTGACAACGAGGGCTCCGAAAACGTCCATTCCCAATAAAGACCCCTGTAATTCCCCGAGAATCGTCCTAGAGACGAAACTTATACCGTTGTATAGACTGTGTGTCCGCCAAACCTCGTCAAACACCTCTTTACGACATTTCAAGTTGTCATACCTATATCATAACTCTATGAGAGAAATTTTTGCATTCCTTTAGAAACCTCCCAGTGGAAATATTCGTACATAAACATTGAATGGAAGACTAGATGTCGAAATGATACCCACGACAATGGAGATGTATTTCACATAAGCAGTTTTCTCTCATTATTTGTGCAGTGAGTTGATGAATAAAGCGATTATTTAGTAATATTCGTATTGCTTTGTCTCTATTTTATACCAGTCATATAATTCCTCCTCCTCCTCCACCACACACACACACACACACACACACACACAAACACACGAACACATCCTCCTCATTCCTTCTCCACACACACCACACACACACACACATCCTCCCCCTCCTCCACCATCACCACACACCCACACATACACACACACACATCCTCCACCACCACCACACTCCTCCTCCTCCACCACCACCACAATCTTCCTCATTCCTCCTCACTCTTTCTCTTCCTCCTCCTCATTCCTCCCTCCTCCTCCTCCTCACATACGCTAAGGTAATTCTACCAGGTAGTCCTGAGGAAAATGGCCCTCATCTCCCCAAACGCTCTTCATTGCACCTCCGAAACTCCCCGTTGTCTACTACTTGCGAGTGATCTATAAATATAACAGGGTTTTTGCCCACAAAGAAAAACTGGTATGCTAGGGCGTTAGGATAAGGCTTAACAGACCGATATGTAGGGGAAGATAACTCTTGTTGGGCCGTACCGTGACCGGAAGTGACCTTTTGACAGGAATATCACGTCAACTTGACCTACTAACCTATGTGTGTGTCTGTGTATGAGGAGGAATTACTATAATATTGTTTCTAAAATAAGATATTTTCGTATGGTTCGATAGGCACTCGTGAACACCGCGAGAAGTGATCAGTCACACGTGTCCACGGGTACAAGCGTCGTCGTAATGACACCTTAGGGAAGTATTCGTGGTAAGGTACAAAGAAAAAGTTTTCGACGCCGAATAGAGGCGAAACTTACGGAGATACGATAAATTCGTATAGGAGCTTTACGGTAGATCCCTACACGAGGAATACAACGCCGCAAACCCCGAGTCCGTATGTCGCTTATTTCCCGAGAAATCGCCGAATCACGTGACACCGATTATCGTCTAATTGCGGCGAAAGATACCGTCGGGCGATAAAATTGTATAGGACATTTATCGCGCATCTATACGAGAGGAATACGCCACGAGTCGCTATCATTCTTAGTTCCCGAGATATCGCCATTATGACGTCATCGGCTGCCCCGGCTGCCCTGCGTTCGAACTCTCATATTGTATTCTACTCTGGTGCTATAATGGCAGTCACTTTACATGGATGATCCTATATATTCTATAGGATTCGAAAACAATCCTACTCATGTTCATCTTCTTGTTCGAAACAAGGAGGGTAAGGGATGAGCGCATTCTGCTCTCAGGATGTCGACATTTAATGAAGCTGTTAAACTTTGATTTTTTTTAACAAATGCTACTAGGCGAGAGCTTTCTTGCGTAGTATGTGTTACAAGCGTCTAGTCCGTCATTCATAATTCAGCCGTCGTCCATTAAAGAATATCCGCGTCCATAATCCAAAGACCTATTCCATATTCCATATAACAGTATTAGCACCAAATTCAAAAAGACAATCATAGTATACATAAACATAGGCTTGTTTCCTGCAAGAGAAGCGGTCAACAGTTTTCAATGATGCCGGCAAGACATCATGATGTTCCAAAAATATCAAATCCGTATCGCTGACCAGTATTCTTAATCCATAATATTCGTTGTAAAGTCGTCATCTAAAGAATGATGTATCTCAGTCACGCTTTGATTGTGACTGTTCATATGAGTACCATGAGGATCTTGAAGTACATGGGTTCATACGGCCCCTTGCCCCGGGTTAAGCGGAATTAGACACAAGTTACGAAACGTAACGCCATAGATCTTGCACGCTACGCTCGTATTTTGCTATCAGCATGCTATATGTATCGCCAAATTTGAGAAACTTTGAGTGGAGGCGCTTGGTGGAAAAGCCCTGTTTTATAAGTTTCTGCAACAATGGTTTGTGACGTTGATTAAGATAGTCACATATGTGTCTCATCTTTGATGAGATACACGTGATGAGACACACATGATGAGACACACATAAGACACAGATTAGACACACATCTGAAGATGTGTGTCTCATCTTTGTGAGCCTCCTGTATTATTGCCGTTGCTCTATTGATGTGACAAGATTCAATGTCCATGGAAACCTAGACCGTCTTTTATTGCTTTTCATAGGAGGGAATACAATTTCCATAGCGTGAAAATATGCAAGCGAGTCTTAGCTGGATCGAAAGATAGTAGCTGCAGACCGAATGGCTACCGTTCATATTCACGACGGCTATTGATTACCGGTACACAATGAGATGATAGTTTATAACACATACCAACATATACCATGAGTCGATCCTTTAGCGTGAGAATAAAATTCCTAACGGAGTGAATTTCCTCCTATATATGCAATTTTCTCGGGTCAGCGAGAATGGGGTTTCTGGAACAATATTACCTCAGGGAAATGTGAAAATTGGAATCGTCTTGTTTGTGCAATAGAGAAAATGTCCATGCGTTCTAGTTTACTTGTAAGTCGCATCTGTTGTGTTGGCACGAGTCATTCGATTACGAGGGAAACGCTATTGGACCCAGAACATGCATATGACTAACACGGCTATTATTCCCGAATTAACGACGAAGCTATTTACTTTTACAAGACAATGGGTTGTTATTGACAGTTTGATCGCGTAGAAATAATTATATTTCTCAGCTGTGGTGGGGGTTGATAAAGTTATAGATTACATTATTAATTATGAGAGCAAAATTCCTTCAGTGTTCATATTCACGGTGGTTTATTGGTTATTTATTACACATTGAGATGGTAATTTACAGCAAAATCCTGCATAACATGGAGTGATCGTTTACCGCGACTTTTCACGTCGTAATCTTTCGGGGTTTTTTTCTCTTTCGCGAGTTGCACGCCATGTCCTCATTCTAGTGAAACCTATTGCGTGCAATCTTTCTGGCATCAATCACCGCCCGTCTATTACCGCAGGACCTCATTTTTCCGGGATTGACAGCAGTCATCAGTGAATTTAGGATCGTCACAAGGCGTAGAGATTCTGCATCACAAAATTGCGCAGTGAAGTAGTCCGCCTGGACGACCATAAATCCCAAATAACTTCCTGATAAGCTGCTTGGCCGATATGGACTGGACGGTAAAGAAAGATAGGCCCAATTTTGCTTTGTAGGCATCGTTGTACCGTTTCTCATACAAACTGATACAAAAAGCCAGATATAGGGTTATGTAATTTCCCAATTATGTAATTCAGTGTTGACGGGGCATTTTGAACTGAGTTTCTACTATCTCAGTCTCATAACCCTACCAGCAAACGTACCCAGACCGGCCCCTCGTAAATATTCTCTCTACCAGAAAATATCAAACATCCGAAAATATCATGGCCGCTCTGATGATCTTTTATAAATGCAGTTTTTATCGATTTTTCTTTCAGCTTTTTGTGAGAAAAATATTTATCCTACTTTATCGAGGTAAACTACATACTAAATTAGGAAATAATTATCTGAAGTGAAATTAAATAATGTGGGGCATTTAAAGAAAAGCTACGAAAACACAACTCTTCGGTACACTCCCATGGCCGCCATTTTGAATTTACCAATAATTTAATGCTCGGCGGACTATGAAAATAGACTCAAAATGACCCCAATATGATAAGGTATAAGTCACGGAATGTCAGCTCTTATAAATTTCGGGTGGGTGGTGCGGCAACAGGCCAGTATGGTATAGGTTTAAGGGAGTTTAGCTCGTTTAACAAGAGCCGAAATTGACAGACATTATACATTAGCATTTACCATGGAAATAGTAAATTCAGCGTTGTTGCATGCCTTCTGCATTGATAGTCATTTACTTTTGTCAGGCAAGATCTGTTTGGATTTCAATATCGCAGAGCTAATCCATACAAATTAACCTATGGAGTCCATGGTATCCTTTCACGCCTCGGAGTTAAATTGGCCTGAAAGATAGCTTTCAGAGGTACCCACTTTGAGATGCCCGAGAAATAACAGTGTGTCACCTTACCAGCATGGTTGCTTGTCTTTCCCCATATTAACCGATACACTTGCAATTGTCCATTAATTTCAGTTGCCATGAGCTGGAAATACAAGTAGAACATTTATTCATGTTTACTGTAAACGGTTTCATGGCTTACGCTTGTCGTAAATGGAATATGCAATACACGCTTCAGTTCAGTAATAGGAATGTTGGAACTTATTTCGCCGATCACTCGACACGGTCTCGGATAATGTAGGACATTAGTACCTCATAACGCACTGCTGAGACTCCATATTGGCATCCCTGTTGAAAGCACAGCATCAAGCGGAAACTCCGAACAGCGCATGTCAGCTGTATGACTTCCGTTATCATGAAGATCGGCTTTAGACGCAAAACCAGGAGAAACACCTCAGATTAGAAAAGATCCCCCCGGAGTAGATTCAAGGGAATATCAGTTTCATTTGGATATATATTATATCTCCTGATAAGGGAGAAATACAACGAGGACTATGTGAGCGGTAACACATCCTATAACATGTGCGGCGGATCACGGTTCACAGCTGAGAGCTGTAAAATCTCTACACCATTAATGCGCGAGGTACCATGACTTCGACGGAATAGGCCGAGCAGTCGCCAATGACGATGTGTCATGCACGTACCATAATTGAGGTCTAGGTAAAATCCCAAAGTCACCATAGGACCTCAAAATCAGGATATCCTTAAAAATAACTTTTTTTGTTTGGTAGTTTTATAAGGTGGAGTCGATGTTCTAAGATTTACGTCAAGATCAAAGGTCAATGTCACTATGACCACGTCATTAAAACTCAAAATGTTATGTGTCAGCGGAAACATTAGGGGGCGTCGAGGTGTCACATACCAAAATCGAGGTCAAATAATTCTGCAGGCGTACACTGAAATCAATGTTGGCTCTTGTTTTAGATTGGCCTTCTACTCACTCCTATGCTGTTGAGAGTATAAATTCTTAGAATTTGACACAACGCTGTACACTGTAGAACTAAATAATGATGCCTTATTTTTTGTAAGTTTGCCACCGTTTCAAAGTTGTCCACGCTTTTAGTTGAAGGGGTTGCGGTTTTCAGATTTTTCCGAATTACTGAACTTTGAATTCTCATAAAAATGATTTTCAGGATGAAATTTGAGACAAATGAGGCACTCCTATTTTGTTTGAAAAGTATATTTTATGAATCTAAAATTTCAAATATATCTGATGAATACCTCAGAAGTTATTGGCGAGGATATATGAAGGGAAAATACTTCAACTGGAGCGAACAGAAGAACAAAATTGACACTAAATTCTAATTGAGTGAATGAGCAGTTTTCAAAAATATATAACCTGTTTTGTGAGTTTATTTGTTGCAATTTATTTGACCAAAATCTGATAATTTGTCGAAAGCCTTATAGCTATGTATCCCACAACCTTAATAGCCCCGTGTGTGGTTCCAACAGGAAAACTTATGCCATTCAACCAGTTTACACAGCGCTTGTGCTTTACATAGAAAAGAGTTATGTAATTTGGATATTTAGAGCTGGAGATAAAAACGGTTGTATATTTACCCCGGGTTCCATAACGGAGTTGAATAAGATCTGATGCTTCGTTTTCTCCTATACCATACCTTACTGGTCAAATCCTGGTATCGTGCGTAAATATAATACTGGCATCAAAACGATGCGGTATCCTCAAAAAGTTGTATTTTCGATGTGTTGTGTTGAGGCAAGTAAATTTTCATAATCTTTAATTGGTTCCCAGAAACGCCTCACGTTAACATGGCCTTACTCTGGCGTCATCAAAACAAACAATGCATATGTATCTCCATTGTCTGAGAGCATTTTCTATGTACTTCCTGTATATATATTTGGGATTCAATCATTTGTTCCCGGTAACCGATCTTGGCTCGTATACATTCTTATTGGATTATTATTCTGGGGCCGTTCTGTAATCCGGTAGACAACGTATATTTATATCTATTGCAATGCCGATGATTTATTTGCTCGATTTACGTTTCACGGGAGTCTGGTGAACTTACAGAGGAATTTTGATAGGCGAAAATCGATAGAGGCGCCTGATTGATCAGTCTTTTGTGGGCAACAAATTAAACGAAACCGTCAGATATTCGAACGAGTCGGATAAGTTTGGCTCGATTATCACTCAGAGAGTTTAGCTCTTATTTCCCAGGAAACTGCTTTGGTTGTGAAAACGTTGTTTGTCCGAAATTATTCTCTTTTTATACGGATGTTCTTACACAACTAACTTCAGAAGTTAAGGCAGGAACAACTTGTCACTGTTTTTGTAAAGTCACTGTGGATCTGTTCTGCCGGTCTCTGTCAGCGCAGTTCCCGTCATTGGGCGGAAAACAATGAACTCAAATTTGCGGATGCTCATCAGCTCGACAATTTTCATACATCATGACCTCACTGCTTCTGCTCGGATACTTATCAACCAAATACGGTTTACATACACCATGTCGTTATATACCATTACATACGCTTTATAGCCGCATAGTTTTTCGGAAACCGATCTTACAGCTGGACGCTTAATCAACCCATATCTCCAGACATCGTGACCTCGCAATTTCCTGGCTGTTAATCAACCCTACACACTCAAGATATCATGATCTCACAGTTTTGGACCTTTGCAATTTTAAGACAAGATAAACATAACAGCTTTTCTGTGCATTATCACTCTCAGTAACCCTTATGGCATTCTAGCCGTTGGGTGTAGCGAAAATCTGTACAGCAGCACCCT
Source organism: Hanleya hanleyi (assembly GCA_036873755.1). Classification (NCBI taxonomy): domain Eukaryota; kingdom Metazoa; phylum Mollusca; class Polyplacophora; order Lepidopleurida; family Hanleyidae; genus Hanleya; species Hanleya hanleyi. The sequence goes on from JAVTVY010016675.1 coordinate 9,056, forward strand.
ATTTTCTAAGAGTGTAGCATTATACCATTTTGGCGTCGCTTTGTCTCACTAAATTGAAATTCGAAAAAAAGAGGATCCAAGAATCAATTCAATTTAGAGCTCCTGAAGCGAGGTTTATGTTGATATGAGTGTCTTGTTGAACCGTAAATTAGAACACCTGTCGAGAGAGGGAATATGGCTCATTGATCAATGTCTACCATCTCATCGTACATCTTACAGAACTCAATTCCCAGACGCTAGGATTTGGTAAATCCAACTATATGCCATTCATATAACTTTTTTTAATATGTAGATTATTTTCAGACTCGCTGCAGTTTAGTCTGGATGCCGGATGACGTGGGTATTAGAAGGACATATAACAAAAACACTGATAGCTGGTTTTATAATGGCAGTCACTTTACATAGATGATCCTATAGATCCTATAGGATTCGAAAACAATCCTGCTCATGTACATCTTCTTGTTCGAAACAAGGAGGGTAAGGGATGAGCGTATTCTGCTCCCCTGACGTCGACATTTAATGAAGCCGTTAAACTTTGATTTTATTAACAAATGCTACTAGGCGAAAGGTTTTCTCGCGTAGTATGTGTGTCTCATCTTTGTGAGCCTCCTGTATTATTGCCATTGCTCTGCTGATTTGACAGGATTCAATGTCCATGAAAACCTAGACTGTCTTTTATTGCTTTTCATAGGAGGGAATAAACTTTCTATTGCGTGAAAATATGCAAGCGAGTCGTAGCTGGATTGAAAGTTAGTAGCAAAAACGGACAAGTTTTTGCTGCAGACCGAATGGCCCCATTCATATTCACGACGGCTATTGATTACCGGTACACAATGAGATGGTAGTTTATAACACATGCCAACATATACCATGAACCGATCGTTTAGCGTCAGACTAAAATTCCTAACGGAGTGAATATCCTCCTATATATGCAATTTTCTCAGGTCGGCGAGAATGGGGTTTCTGGAATAATATTACCTCAGGGAAATGTGAAAATTGGAATCGTCTTGTTTGTACAATAAAGAAATAAAAGTCCACGCATTCTAGTTTACTTGTAAGTCACATCTGTTGTGTTGGCACGAGCCATTCGATTTCGCGGGAAACGCTGTTGAACCCAGAACATGTATATGACTAACACGGCCATTATACCGGAATTAACGATGAAGCTATTTGCTTTCACAAGACAATGGGTTGTTATTGACAGTTTGATCACTTAGAAATAATTATATTTCTCAGTTGTGATGGGAGCTGATGAAGTTATAGATTACATTATTAATTATGAGAGCAAAATTCCTTCAGTGTTCGTATTCACGGTGGTTTATTGGTTATTGATTACACACTGAGATGGTAATCCTGAATACCATGGAGTGATCGTTTACCGCGACTTTTCACGTCGTAATCTTTCGAGGGTTTTTTTCTTTCGCGAGTTGTACGCCATGTCCTAATAGCATTCTAGTAAAACCTATTGTGTGCAATCTTTCTGGCATCAATCACCGCCCGTCTATTACCACAGGACCGTTTTGCCGGGAGTGACTGCAGTCATCAGTGAATTTGAGATCGTTACAGGCTTTAGTTATTCTGCATCACACAAAAAAATATATAAAAAAATCAACAACAAAAAATCGTACATTTATAATGGGCATCCCCTTTCGCAATAGACAGCGAAGGGTATTCTGCAGGTAATTTTGTGGGTACAAAATGCATAAGTATATATGTGACAATGCATTGTATAGTACCCGTAAGTTCTAGTTTTCTTGTCCATCGGATATGTATACACTGTTGAAGAAGATGGCTGCTGCTGCGCTGGCTGACTGCACTCCGTACGTGACGCTGGCCTGAATGACTGCGCTCTAAAGTGGTGCTGCATTGATGGCTAAGCTTTAACAGTAGTGCGGTCCTGGATGGCTGAGCTTTACATATGGTGCTGCCTGGATGTAAGCTCTGATTGGTGCTGCCATGGATGCACGAGCTCTATAAATAACAGGTCTCGGAGACTAAGGTCTATGTGATGCTGCCTGGATACATGAGATACACGAGTGGTGCTGCCCAGATAACTGAGCTCCACCTTTCATACAGAGTTCAAAAAATTAATATTTGGCTTCGCACTTGAAACTTAACACAGGATTATCCTCGTGTTAACGCCACACCACCTTATATATCCTGGTATGAATTTATCATGGCCAGCTCAATGGGCAGAGACAAGCTGGTGTATTGGCTGGAATATTTAGGCAGCTGATAACACAGCTGATTGGCTGATCTGTAACCAGAATTCCAGATATGTCTAATAAAACAGCTGACTGGCTGAAATATAGCCACGCAGCATTGCAGGCATTTTGGACTGGTTACATTATTGTAGTGAGAAGCGTACCTGAGATACAACACATATCACGAATCGTTAGATTCTTGGTATGTGCTTTAGAATAGGTTAACCAGAAGACTATTCTGTGAAGTCGTGTGACGCAGTCAGTGTGTCGGCACCTCTTCCCACTTCCCTTATATGTGTTGTAATTTTTTCCTGTATATGGCGAGATTCTGCTGGTGGACGTTTCGTCCCCGAGGCCCGCCCCCTTTACAGACCTTTTGGTCTTTGATATATGTTGGCACCTGTGGGAAGTTGATGCTGGGTCGACATATTATGGATTAAGAATACTGATCAGCGATACGGATTTGATATTTTTGGAACATCATGATGTCTTGCCGGCATCATTGAAAACTGTTGACCGCTTCTCTCTTGCAGGAAACAAGCCTATGTTTATGTATACTATGATTGTCTTTTTGAATTTGGTGCTAATACTGTTATATGGAAAATGGAATAGGTCTTTGGATTATGGACGCGGATATTCTCTAATGGACGACGGCTGGATTATGAATGACGGACTAGACGCTTGTAAATTACAGACTAGTCTTTTGTGTTAAATGCCGTCATTTGCATCTGACGACGATACAGCTCACCCGTCTCCAATGTACGAGTTGTCACAGCGAAACAGCTCACCAGTTGCCAGTGTGCGAGTTGTCGGGGCATTTCCATCATAGCTCTCTAGATTTGTGTCTGATGCCGCTTATGCCGGTGCTAGGGGCCGTGTGGTCATATCATCCAAGCTGCCACATGAACAGGTACAATAAAAGCGTACCTGAGATACAACACATATCACGAATCGTTAGATTCTTGGTATGTGCTTTAGAATAGGTTAACCAGAAGACTATTCTGTGAAGTCATGTGACCCAGTCAGTGTGTCGGCACCTCTTCCCACTTCCCTTATATGTGTTGTAATCTGTAGGTTTTAATAAAATATTTATCGTAGTATGATCACTGAATAACCTGAACTAAACCATCTTAATAACATATTTTGATGTTTATTTTGAAGTGTATATTGCTAAATATTTGGATAATATTATCCATGGATTCGGGGGATGTCTGGAAGAGATGGCTTGAGTGTATGTGGATTTTCTTTGACATTATAAACCTCCGACTACCAGCATCTGGCTATATTGCATCTTGGGATTGGGGAAGTGGGATATATGAGAAGCTAATATAATGACATTTATGTAAATGTGAGTACATCGAAGAAAGTCAGTAGGTTTGGTAATCGACTATCCTGCGTGATCAGCTGGTCGCCTGGCCTTCCTGGAAGCCAATCCTGTAATTTGCTATGCGCACCGGCTTGGCGAATTTACCTCTCGCTGCGAGAGTCGCCCGAGAGAGATATATTGTCTGTTTTCCCCAGTGAAAACCGAAAAGAAATTATATGTGAGATTGCTTATCGCAGCTTTTTATACACCCAGGGTGTATAACTAGAGAGGCATACGAACGTCAATCGGCCCCAAATTGATCAAAATTGATCCATAGTGACAGAAATTGGAAATTGAATTTACCGAAAATAGCTGAAGATTATATTCCCCGGAGGTAGGACGCTATTGCATGTCATATACATGCCAGAAGAATGCCATAACCTTCTATACCATTTAATAAAGTCTTGGAGATATTTGCATTCTGCAACATGACGACCATAAACCCCACAAAAGTCCCTGGTAAGCTGCTTAGCCGATATGGACTGCACGGTAAAGAACGATAGGTCTAATTGTTTGTGATTTGCAGGCATCTTTATACGCTTTCTTATACAAACTGATACCAAAAAGCCAGATATAGGGTATATATAATTTTTCTACTATGTAATTCAGTATTGATGAGCATTTTGACTTCCAGTGTCCCGGTATCTTAACCCTACAATCAAGCTTACCCATGTCGACCCCTCGCACAACGAGAAGACGGCTCACTATCACGAAGGCATGATTCTGTTGAGAATGCGGCCCCTCGTAAATATTTTTTTCACGGCTAGGTGGCTGAAACTTCCCAAACATCAAACATCCCAAGATATCATGGTCGCTCTGATTACGTCACAGTGACGTGATCTACGCAGTTTTTATCGAATTTTCGTTCAGTTTTTTCCGAAAATAATAGTTATCCTATTTTATCCAGGGAAACTATATACTAAATTAGGAAATAATTATCTGATGTGAAATTAAACAATCTGAGGCACTTTTATGCGTAAGAAGACAAAAAAAAATAAAGAAAAACTACAAAAATTGGGTGGGTGGTGCGGCAACAGGCCAGCATGGTGTATATGTTTAACGGAGGTTAGCTTATTTAACAAGAGCTGAAATTGACAGACATTATATATTAGCATTCAGCAAGGAAACAATAGATTAGTATTCAGCTTTCTTGCATGCCTTCTGCATTTGTATAGTCATTTACTTTTGTGAGACAAGATCTATTTGGATTTCAACATCGCACAGCTAATCCATACAAATTAGCCTATAGAGTCCATGGTATTCCTTTACGCCTCGGAGTTAAATTGGCTTGAAAGATAGCTTTCAGACGTAGCAAATTCGACGTGCTCCAGAAATAACAACTCGATGGATGTGAGCAAATTAGCCAGTCTTTACCATTGACCGTGTACAGTTTGTCACCTCCATCAGCATGCTTGCTTGTTTTTCTCCCTATTAACTGATACGATTGAAACTTGAAATTGTCCATTAATTTCAATTGCCATGAGCTGGAAATACAAATAGCACATTTATTCATGTTTATCGTAAACGGTTTCATGGCTTGTGCTTGTCGTAAATGGAATATGCAATACACGCTTCAGTTTAGCAATAGGAATGTTGAAACTTATTTTGCCGGTGTGCTGTTATAGAACAATGAACAAGAAAAACAACCCTGGATACAGAATTATGTATGCGGTGGGCATCTTACAAAACGAGGAAGAAAAATGTGAAAATCCGACATATTCTGATGTATGTAGAGTAATTTCAAGACTTCCTGTTGATTAACGAAGAAATTAGATAGTAAACTGTGGACTAAAAACCAGGAAATCATTGAAAACTGCTAATTTCTGGAAAAGATGTCGCCTACCAAAATTGAGGTCATTGCCAAAGGTCACTGTGACCCCAAAATAGGGAAACAATTAAAAATCGCAAAATTTTGTGCCAGTAGATACATTGAGGGGAGACGATGTGCCATGCCCGTACCAAAATTGAGGTCTAGGGCAAATTTCACCACAGAACCTCAAAATCGGTATATCATTAGAAATCGCATTTTTTGTCAGTAGATTCATAAGGTGGAGTCGATGTCACGTTCCAAAATCTACGTCAAGATCAAAGGTCAAGGTCACTGTGATCCCAAATCAGGAAATCATTAGAACTCACAATTTTATGTGTTAGTGGTTACATTAGGGGGAGTCGACGTCTAGGTTTGTGCGGGCGTATATTGAGGCCACTTTTGGCTCTTGTTCTGATTGACTTCTAATTATATGCTATTGAGAGTGAATTCATAGAATTTGGACACAACGCTGAACATATGTAGAACTGAATAAGGATGAGTTATTTTTTTCCAAGTTTGCCTCCGTTTCAAAGTTATCTACGATTTTAGTTGAAGGGGTTGTGCTTTTCTTATTTTTCTGAATTATTCAACTTTGAATTGTCCTGAAAGAAATTCCAGGATGAAATTTAAAAAAGACTGAGGCACTCCTATTTTGTTTGAAAAGTATATTTAAGAATCCCTTAGAAGTTATTGGCGAGGATATTTGAAGGTTACACTGTTATAAATTACCGCTATTTCACAGTAAATGTATGTTGGAGTTTACAGTATATTTAACCGTAATCACATTAATCTGTACATTGAACTGTGATATTTCATTTGACATCAACTGAGATGGGTAAACTTCGCACACACGTAACATAAAATTCCAGATTCTTCTGAAAGGAGGTTGATATCTTTGCACACGAAACGCTCATTTGCAGGAAACATCCGACACCTGCGTTGTACGATACAGCATTCAGAGCATTGGGACGCACTGGGACGAACGCAGCGGCTAACTTTAATTTTCGGTCTTTATTACGGTTTGGGTTTAGTTTTATCTGACTTGCAGTTGTGTCCCACTATTCGTGTAATAATTCCACAGATTCCTTCGTGATTATGTAAACACGAAGAGCTGAAATACGCGAAAGAGCAATGGCCATTTCGGCCTTCCAGTGACCTATACGTTGCCGCCGAACCGATAATTGTAGACAAGGATGCCAGTTTGAAAGATGTTAAAAAAACGGTAATTGTACATTACATGCAACCTAATTACAGTTGAATGCCTGTAAATAAACGGTAATTATAAATTACGGTGCAACATTTTACAGTTAAAAGCCTGTTAAAAAGTGGTAATTGTAAAATACGGTGCGACGTAATTTTACAGTTGAATGTACTGGCACCTTTTCTGCCAGTACTTTGAACTCTGAATTTACGGCGTGATTTGTAACAGTGTAAATTTTCTCAAACGGTGAAAATAATTCAGCTGTGGCGAACAGGAGAACAAAATGGACACTAAAATTGTTGCAAATTGATTGAGCAACATTTGATAATGTGTCGAAACTCTTATGGCTATGTATCGGGGAACCGTAATAGCTACCGGTGTGCATGGTTACAATAGATATTTACATATCACTCAACCAGCTTGCAAAATATCTGTGCTTCACTTAGAAAGGGTTATGTAATTTGGACATTAAACCTGGAGATTGTATATTTAGGCCCCAAGTTCCAGAACGGCTTCGTGTCATCCTATAGCCCTTTCCGGAAAGTGTCTTATCTCCCTTTGAATAACCGCCGCTCTTTGTATGAAAAGCTGCTTCCGGGAAGTAGTCGCCTCGGTTTAGCTTTTAACAACGGCACCCGCAATTATTTTGAATAATAAATTGATAAACTATTCCAGATTATTTGTTTGAAAAGCTATTCGGTTTATATCTTTCACATGAACCGATAGATCCTGTAAACGTGTACAGGTAATTCTCTAGCAAATAAAATATTTAACCACTAAAACTAATTGTGGGCGCCTTTGGTACTAACCGGAAGTTCTTTGCACCAACACGCCCTTAGTGGAACAAGGAAGGTAAAACCCTTTCCGAATTGGGCTATACCCTGTCATACTGGGCAAATTTTGGCTTCGTGAGTAAATATAATATACTGGCATAACAACGATGCGGTAACCTCGAAAGGTTTGTATTTTTGATGTTTTGTGTTTAAGCTATTAACTTTTAACACCTCCCGTTAACATGTCCTCACTGTAGCGTCATCAAAACAAATAATATAAATGTATTTCCATTGTCTGAGAGCATTGTCTGTAGACACATATGTACTTCCCGTGTATATATTTAGGGTTAAATCATTTGATCCGGGTAACCGATCTTGGCTCGTATACATTCCTATTGGACTCTTCTGGGGCCGTTCTGTAATCTGGCAGACAACGTATATTTATATTTATTGCAATGCGGATGATTTATATCGCTCGATTTACGTTTCACGAGAGTCTGGTGAACTTGCGGAGGAATTTTGATAGGCGAAAATCGATAGAGGCGCCTGATTGATCAGTCTTTTGTGGGCAACAAATTAAACGAAACCGCGAGTTATTCGCCCGAGTCGGATAAGTTTGGCTCGATTATCACTCAGATAGTTTAGCTATTATTTCCCAGGAAACCGCTTTGGTTGTAAAAACGCTGTTTGTCCGAAATTATTCTGTTTTTATACGGATGTTCTTACACAGCTAATTTCAGAAGTTAATGCAGGAATAACTTGTCACCTATTTTTGTAAATTCACTGTGGATCTATTCTGCCGGTCTCTGTCAGCACAGTTCCCGTCATAGGGCGGAAAAAATTAACTCAAATTTGCGGATGCTCATCAACCCGACAAGTTCCATACATCATGACCTCACTGCTTCTGCTCGGATACCTATCAACCAAACACGGTTTCCATACACCATGTCGTTTTTCCCATTAAATACACTCTACAGCCGCACAGTTTCTTAGAGACTGATCTTATACCTTCTGGCCCCTTAATCAACCCTATGATCTCCAAAGTTGGTGATCTCGCAGTTTATGGAACCTTAATCGAAAATATGCCCTCCAGACATCGTGACCACACTGTTTCTAGACCCTCAGTCAACCGCATACTCCTCAGAAATTACCTCACAGTCTCTGCTCCCTAACCAACCACATTATCTCCAGACATCGTGACTTCGCAATTTCTAGACCGTTAATCAACCTTACACACTCAAGATATCGTGACCTCACAGTTTTGGACCCTTAATCAACCCTATACTTTGCAGACATCATGATCGCACAGTTTCTGAGTCCTTAATCAACCCTATGATTTCCAGGTTCACCATGACCTCACAGTTTCTGGACACTTAATCAACCCTATACTCACCAGACATTGTGACCTCACAGTTTCTTGACCCTTAATCAACCCTATATTCCCCAGCCATCGTGACCTCACAGTGTTTGGATCGTTAATCAACCCTATATCCAGGTATGGTGACCTCACAACTTCTGGACCATTAATCAACTGTATCTCCAGACATCGTGACTCCACAGTTTCTGGACCATTAATCAACTCTATCTCCAGACATGATGACCTCACAGTAGTCACCAGAATAGTGACCCTTACATATTCCCTACTAGTCCAGAACAGATCTTACATTTTCTCACTACTTAATTTAATAGTTGTTTTCCGACATTATTAATTAATCAGAAATGTTATTCTACTCTAAAAACTCTACCATGTACAGTGTCCAGGCGCTTTTAAGACAAGTTAAACATCACAGATTTTCTGTGGCTTATCACTCTCAGTAACCCTTATGACACTCTAGCCACTGGGTGTAGCAAAAATTTATACAGCAGCGCCCTATTTTCTAAGAGTTTAGCATTATACCATTTTGGCGTCGCTTTGTCTCACTAGATTGAAATTCGAAAAAAACAGAAGAGGATCCCAAAATCAATTCAATTTAGAGCTCTTGAAGCGAGGTTTATGTTGATATGAGTGTCTTGTTGAACCGTAAATTAGAACACCTGTCGAGAGAGGGATATTGGTTCATTGATCAATGGCTACCATCTCATCGTGCGTCTTACAGAACTCAATTCCCAGACGCTAGGATTTGGCAAATCCAACTATATGTCATTCATATAACTTTTTTTTCAATATTTAGATTATTTTCAGACTCGCTGCAGTTTGATCTGGATGCCGGATGACGTGGGTATTAGAATGACATATAACAACAACACTGATAGCTGGTGTTATAATTGCAGTCACTTTATATAGATGATCCTATAGATCCTATAGGATTCGAAAACAATCCTGCTCATGTACATCTTCTTGTTCGAAACAAAGAGGGTAAGGGATGAGCGTATTCAGCTCTCCTGACGTCGACATTTAATGAAACCGTTAAACTTTTATTTTATTAACAAATGCTACAAGGCGAGAGGTTTTCTCGCGTATGTGTGTCTCATCTTTGCGATCCTCCTGTATTTTTGCCATTGCTCTGCTGATGTGACAGGATCCACTGTCCATGGAAATCTAGACTGTCTTTTAAGTGCTTTCCATAGGAGGTAATACAATTTCCAATGCGTGCCAATATGCAAGCGAGTCTTAGCTGAATTGAAAGATAGTAGCAAAAACGGACCAGAATTCCTGCATACCGAAAGGTCACCGCTCATATCCACGACGGCTACGGCTATTGATTATCGGTACACAATGAGATGGTAGTTTATAACATATCCCAACATATACCATGAACCGATTGTTTATTCCCTCCTATATAAGCAATTTTCTCTGGTCGGCGAGAATGGGGTTTCTGGAACAATATCACCTCAGGGAAACGTGAAAATTTGAATAGTCTTGTTTGTACCATAGAGAAATAAAAGACCATGCGTTCTAGTTTACTTATACGTCACATCTCTTGTGTTGACACGAGCCATTCGATTACGAGGGAAACGCTATTGAACCCAGAACTTGAATATGACTAACACGACTATTATACCGGAATTAACGACGAAGCTATTTACTTTTACAGGACAATGGGTTGTTATTGACAGTTTGATCGCTTAGAAATAATTACATTTCTGAGTTGTGGTGGAAGCTGATAAAGTTATAGATTACATTATCAATTATGAGAGCAAAATTCCTTCAGTGTTCGTATTCACGGTGGTTTATTGGTTATTGATTACACATTGAGATGGTATTACGGTTTTTACAACAGCGTGAACTTTCAACATTAGCATATTACTTTTAGAATAAGAAAGGATTTCGAATGTTCATTCCATCGCAATAAAGAATCTGTTCGACTGTATTCTGCTTGCTCTTGTCCATTACAGTGGTGAAATGCACATAGCGGAACGGTCGCATTGATAGCTAACCTTGGAAAGTACCTTTGCTTCACGAGATTGTGGGTTGTAAAACACAACAACCTTGCAATTAAATGCTTCCCTTTATGGGCGTGCAAGCTAACACATGTCTGCATGTTATACACGACATGTGAAGACAGACCGTGTTTATCATATGGAGACTACAGTTATATAGCGATCCGGAAAGAAAAGCGTTGTATTTTAGATTCCATCTCCTTGTCCGGCCTCCTCGTCAAGCGAAAAATTGAAAGGAACATTCGTTCGATCAGCCCTTGTTGATCAGAATCACCGTCAAAGTTTACTGCTTCGATTCTAAAATCATTTACATTAAATGTCTGGTTATATGCAAGGCATCTCGCCTCATCCTTGCCTTGAAAATGTGCAAAATAGTGGAGATTTCTTGTATATTGATCATATTTGTCTCTTGTCTCATGTAGGCCTGTATATTTCGGTATAATAAATGAATCTATGAATCTATAATATATTTTATCAATTGGAAGGAGAGGTAATATTGGAAAGTTGCACTCATTCCACGATATTTAGTAAATACAATTCAATTTCATAGTATAGTTAGGCCATCGGGCATTGGTTTCAGCAAGCCGGTATATACTGTGTAATGATAATGATAAATTGTTTCTATTCTCGGGAGAAAACAAATATATTGGTTGCACCTGTTTTAAGCTGTAAAGAATTATCCTTTTTGTCATTTTCCATCGTCAATTGAGGTCGCTATACTAATTCGTTAGTAAAAGGTAATTTTGGTTTAGAAAGACGAAATACCGTTTTTTTTTGTCTACGGTACTGTTTGTAACATAAAACATTCGCAATATTACGGTTCGTATTTGAGTGTGGAGCTTTCAATGATAGTCGGTTACTTTTGGACACATCGTCGAATGTTCATTGCAAGGCAGCAAGGACTTTGCCAGCATTCCTCCGTTCCCATTCTACACTGCAATGTATTTCAACAGACAACAGAATACTGTAAAATGCAACAATTAACACAGCACTGAACTTCGAGTAAATTTGCTTTCTGATTGCGGCTCGACACACAACAATATACCGTCATGCACTCATTCTTTGAAAAGGCAGCCGAGTTAAATTTGACGTCGCACTACATGCCGTGCCGGGTGATTTAAGCGTTTCATTGTCTGGTCAACCCCACGAACGAATGCAGTGGAAATGAACATCACTTGGATGGGAATAAACATTCGACAACAAAAGACAACGGCTTCTGCTGAAAGGCCACGGTAAGGGTAGGAATACACCAGAGCCGTCATCGCAATGCGATTCGCATATGCGTTGTCGCAACAAATTGAACAAGTTGCAAAAAGAAGTGGTGAACACACTATTCGCATTGCGTTGAGTATCGGTTGCGTTATAGCTTTGCGTTGCCGTTGGAATTTGGAATTTTCCATTTTTTGACGCGCTGCACAGGCCTACGCATTGCCTTTGGAAGGCCAAGGACATTATTATGCACACTTTGGCATCAGACGCTACGGTATGTATGATCAAAAAACGCCTATCTCCTGAATATCATCCATCATATCCATTATGGCCAATGTTGCTGTTTCCTCCATGCCTGTAGCTGTTGGAAAAGGGCACCACAACATTTTCCGTTCGGTTATAAAACGCCTACTTGGTGCTGAATTACCATACGTTATGTTATTTAAATTAGGTATAGGCATATACGCAGCCTCCATCGCAGCCAAAAGACGCATATGGTGAATGCACGGACAAATGCGTTGTCGCGAGCGTTGCCGCCTGCGCCAACGCAACGGCTCTGGTGTATTCCTACCCTAAGCTAAGAACCGTACGCGTAGTAATGGACATGAGCCGCATACTGCCAAAAATATCTTCCTTGCGATGGAATGAACATTCGTAATCCTTTGTCATTCTAAAAGTAATATGCTAATGTTGAAAGGTCACGCTGTTGTAAAAACCGTAATAATTTACAGCAAAATCCTGTATACCATGAACCGATCGTTTACCGCGACTTTTCACGTCGTAATCTTTCGGGGTTTTTTTTCTTTCGCGAGTTGCACGCCATGTTCTATAATATTCTAGTGAAACCTATTGTGTGCAATCTTTCTGGCATCAATCACCGCCCGTCTATCACCACAGGACCTCAGTGAATTTAGGATCGTCACAAGCTTTACTGATTCTGCATCACAAAAAAAAATCACACTGAAGTAGTCCTCCTGGACCAATTATAATTATAATGGACAGATGAAGATGACTGGTGCTGCGCTGGCTGACTGGACATAATAACTGACGCTGGCCTGAATGACTGAGCTCTAAATTGGTGTTGCCTCGATGGCTGAGCTTTATAAGTGGCGCGGCCCTGGATGGTTGAGCTTTACATATGCATGGTGCTGCCTGGAAATGAGCTCTCATTGGTGCTGCCATGGATGCACGAGCTCTATAAAAGGCAGGTCTCGACGACTAAGATCTTTTTTGTGACGCTGCCTCGATACCGGAGCTATTCAACTGGTGCTGCCCAGATAACTGGGCCCTATACAAAACAAAAAGAGATTAATTAAATGCTGTATGAAACAGTCTTTCATACAGGTTTCAAAAAAATTCTGGCCTCACAAACTTAACACGGGATTATTCTCGTTTTAACGCCACACCACCGTATATATCCTGGTAAGAACTTATCATGGACAGTTCAATACACAGAGACAAGTTGGTTGATTGGCTGGAATAATTAGGCAGCATTTCTGATAACACAGCTGATTGGATGATCTATAGCCAGAATACCAGATATGTCTAATAAAACGGCTGAAAGGCTGAAATGTAGCCATGCAGCATTGCAGAAATTTTTGACTGGCTACATTATTGTAGTGAGACATCAGTAGGTTTTAATAAAATATATATCGTAGTACGAGCTTTGAATAACCTGAACTAAGCCATTTTAATGACATATTTTGATGTATATTGCTAAATATTTGGATATATTATCCATGGATTCGGGGGATATCTGGAAGAGATGGCCCGAGTGTATGTGGATTTTCTTTGACATTATTCACCTCCGTCTACTCGCCCCCCTCCCCCACCCCCACCCCCACCCCCAAATATGAAAAGAGGGGGGCCAGGACCACTTCCCCCCCGCAATAATTGTAATTGACGTGCCTCGAAATGGGTCAGATATGTATAGAGAACCGTTTGAAATTCCAAAATTTTCCGGGGGAGTACCCTCGTCCCCCCTGATCACACCATCTTCAGAAGCCCCGATTATTGACCGTGTTTACATTTGAAACACTGGAATATGCGATCATGTCTCAACTTCTCCATAAAGTTCGTTCTGTCTAATCAACGAACAGCACAATGTCCATCAATAGTTTGTGTTTATAAAGCTCTCCGCCTATTTCGCCTACAAATAACCTTTACTTTCATTGACGAACGCCGATTGGATTTTTTTTTAGCTCATATGAGTCGGTATTATTGCGAGATATGCTATCCCATTCAAAGTTCTCAGAAGCTCCAAAGTGCGTTAAATCAAGTCTAAAGTTCAAAATTTTCCGGGGGAGGACCCCTGTCCCACCCCCGTCTGGTCTCCCCAATATTCAAGTCGCTCCGCCGCGCCTGTAGACCAAGTTGTGATTTGTAGGCATCGTTGTACCGTTTCTCATACAAACTGATACAAAAAGCAAGACATAGGGTGTATATAATTTCCTGACTATGTAATTCAGTTTTGACGTGGCATTTTGAGCTGAGCTTCTATCCCAGTGTCTTAACCCTAACAGCAAACTTACCCAGACCAGCCCCTTGTAAATATTTTCTTTATCAGAAAATATCAAACATCTGAAGATATCATGGCCGCTCTGATGACGCCAGTGACGTGATTCACTTTTCAGTTTTTATCGATTTTTCGTTCAGCTTTTTGTGAGAAAAATATTTATCCTATTTTATCGAGGTAAACTACATACTAAATTAGAAAATAATTATCTGAAGTGAAATTAAATAAGCTGGGGCACTTAAAAAAAAGCTACGAAAACACAACTCTTCAGTACACTCTCATGGCCGCCATTTTGAATTCACCAATAATTTAATGCTCGACGGATTATGGAAAAAGGACCCCAATATGATAGGGTATAATTCACTGAAGGTCAGCTATTATAAGTTTCGGAATGGGGGTGCGGCAACAGGCCAGTATGGTATAGGTTTAACAAGAGCCGAAATTGACAGACATTATATATTAGTATTTACCAAGAAAATAGTAAATTTAACTTTGTTGCGTGCCTTCTGCATTGATAGTCATTTACTTTTGTGAGGCAAGATCTATTTGGATTTCAATATCGCACTGCTAATCCATACAAATTAACCTATAGAATCCATGGTATCCGTTTACGTCTCGGAGTCAAATTGGCCTGAAAGATAGCTTTCAGAGGTACCCACTTTGAGGTGCCCGAGAAATAACAACTCGATGGATGTGAGCAAATTAGCCAGCCATTACCATTGACCGTGTACAGTGTGTCACCTCCACCAGCATGGTTGCTTGTCTCCCCCACATTAACTGATACGCTTGCAATTGTCCATTAATTTCAGTTGCCATGAGCTGGAAAACAAGTAGAACGTTAATCATGTTTATTGTAAACGGTTTCATGGCTTATGCTTGTCGTAAATGGAATATGCACTACACGCTTCAGTTCAGCAATAGGAATGTTGGAACTTATTTTGCCGGTTAGATGTTATAGAACAATGAAGAAAAGCAAGCCTGAACAAGGATACAGTAGTATGTTTATCCTTATAATACATATAAGCCAAATTTCACAACTTTCTGTTGAATAATGCGGAAGTTATTAGACAGATAGTAAAACTGGCCCAAAAATCAATAAATCATTGAAAACTGCTAATTTCTGGAAAAGATATGACACCTACCAAAATTGAGGCTTTTGTCAAAGGTCACTGTGACCTCAAAATAGGAAAATCATGCAAAATCGCAACATTTTGTGCCAGAATTGGCACACTGGGGGGAGATGATGATGATGTGGGAGATGATGACCTTGATGTGGTGAGTGATCAGGACCCAAGATTACTCCTGATGAAGGGACCTAAATATAGAAAGCCGAAAAATATAAATCTGAAGGCCGACCAGAAGATAGTCCTGTCTGCTTTGGAACAGTACGTTATTGATTGGTCTACGCGAGAAAATGTTGAACCTACAATACTCGCTGATTGGCTGGACCTCACCAAGAGCAAGGTCGTTGAAACAATCCGCCATATTGACAGAAGTACCCTTCCCCAAGCAAAACAAGTGCTGAGAAGCCCCAATTCCCAAGAAGTTCTAGCAAATCTCCAGAGTAAATTCGTCATAGTCCCAACAGACAAAGCTCCAAATAATATAATATTCAAATGTGAATATTACTATTATCAGGTGCTGGTTGAAGAATTGAGTGTAAACATATCGTCATCAAATACGTCTACTTGCTCTCAAACTGCATTTACTCTGGAAGATTTATTTAACAATCACAAAAAGGAAAGAGGTATTTGTATTCCAACCAAACATAACGATATACCAATAGTATACTGGACTCCCAAAATGCATATATCACCATACAAAGCTAGATTCATAGCTGGTTCTAGAAGCTGCACCACCAAGCTTCTTTCAACCCTGTTGACGAGGGCCCTTCAGGAGGTAAAAGCATTTTGGGAAAGGTATTGCGCCACTAACTCTGGCGTTGAATGTATGTGGATATTGAAAAACTCAAAATGTATTACGGAAGAACTTGATGCTAAAGGTCACATATATAGACATGTATCCACATGGGATTTCTCGACTCTCTATACTACAATCCCTCATCAGGACCTTATTGACCGTCTAAGTTCATTAATAGTATCTGTGTTCAAGAAAACTGATCGTAGATATAGTAATGTCGGAAGCCATAAAGCATTCTTTAGCTCTACTACATACAAGAGATATCATTCATGGGATGTTTCTTTGTTTATAGAGTTGCTTGAATTTCTCATTAAAAATATCTATGTGAAATTTGGCAACACAATATATCAACAGCAAATAGGTATTCCAATGGGTACTAATTGTGCACCCCTATTGGCTGACCTATATCGGTTGTCTGATGAATATGACTATATGCAGGCGCTTTCAAAAACCGATCCATCCAAAGCCCGTTCCTTTTCATTCACCAAACGCTATATAGACGATCTTCTCGCTGTGGATAATCGCTATATAAATGACGCAGTGAAGGATATATATCCACCTTCGCTGGATTTGAAGGAAACTACAGATAACCCTACAGGCACATCATATTTAGACCTATATCTAAAATGAAGCGGGCATTCTCTCTCGTCGACTGTATGACAAAAGAGATGATTACAATTTCGACATCGTAAACTAACCCTTTCTGAACAGTAATATTCCAGTGGGACCTGCATATGGCGTATACATATCACGCCTAGTAGCATTGGCTAGATCCTGTGTTAAATGTGACGATTTTAATCAACGTCACAAAACATTGCTGCAGAAACTTATAAAACAGGGCTACACCACAAAGCGCCTCCACTCAAAGTTTCTCAAATTTGGCGATACATATCGCATGCTGATAGCAAAATACGAGCGTAGCGTGCAAGATCTATGGCGTTACGTTTCGTAACTTGTGTCTAATTCCGCTTAACCCGGGGCTAGGGGCCGTATGAACCCATGTACTTCAAGATCCTCATGGTACTCATATGAACAGTCACAATCAAAGCGTGACTGAGATACATCATTCTTTCGATGACGACTTTACAACGAATATTATGGATTAAGAATACTGATCAGCGATACGGATTTGATATTTTTGGAACATCATGATGTCTTGCCGGCATCATTGAAAACTGTTGACCGCTTCTCTCTTGCAGGAAACAAGCCTATGTTTATGTATACGATTGTCTTTTCGAATTTGGTGCTAATACTGTTATATGGAATATGGAATAGGTCTTTGAATTATGGACGCAGATATTCTCTAATGGACGACGGCTGAATTATGAATGACGGATCAGACGCTTGTAACTTACCAAAATTGAGGAATAGGTCAAATTCAAAAGTCACTCAAAATCAGAATATCATTAGAAATCGCTTATTTTCCCCCTTTTTTTTTCTTTTGTCAGTAGATTCATAAGGTGCCTCCATTTCAAAGTTATCGATGCTTTCAGTTGAAGGGGTTGCGTTTTTCAGATTTTTCCGAATTATTTAACTTTTGAAATGTCATAAAATAATTTCTAGAATGGAATTTAAAAAAAATTAGGCACTGTTAATTTTGTTGACAAATATATTTTAGGAATCTGAAATTTCAAACATATTTGATGAATATCTTAGAAGCTATTGGCGAGGATATTTGAAGGTAAAATACTTCAGCTGTTGTGAACAGAAGAACGAAATTGACACTAAATTCTAATTCATTGAACGAGCAGTTTTTAGAAAATATATAACTTGGTTATGTGAGTTTATTTGGATGGAATTTTAAAAAAATGAGGCACTATTAATTTTGTTGAAAAATATATTTTAGGAATCTGAAATTTCAAACATATTTGATGAATATCTTAGAAGCTATTGGCGAGGATATTTGAAGGTAAAATACTTCAGCTGTTGCGAACAGAAGAACGAAATTGACACTAAATTCTAATTCATTGAACGAGCAGTTTTTAGAAAATATATAACTTGGTTATGTGAGTTTATTTGTTGCAATTTAATTGATCAAAATCTGATAATTTGTCGAAAATCTTATAGCTATGCATCCTGGAACCTTAATTGCAGCCTGTCTGGATGTTTCCAACGGAAAAACCTATGTCGCTCAACAAGCTAACACAGCGCCTGTGCTTTACTAGGCTATGCAATTTGGATATTAAGGATGTCCGCTGGTGGTAAATCAAAATAAATAACTTTTTGAATAATGCGTGTTGTTGCATTCATATTTGTGTAATATGAGGGGAAAAAAGAAAAAAAACTATAGGTTGATGTGCATTTTTTAGCTGTAGGCAACGTTAAGTGGACTGGGAATAGCCCTAGGTTTGAAGCATATTCATGAAAAATTCATATAAATAGTATTTATCTTTTTCTTAAATTCTAACTGATTGCAGATAATCACAATGCCTATCAAAATTTATCAAATTGAATGGATGTTGCAGTGAAAAGTTCTCGGCTAGAAGGCTTTTGAAGGAAATCCCTATCTCTCAACCTAGGAAACTGAGATAACCCAATAGAAAAACCAGGCAAATTGGCTGCCAAAGCCAAAAACCGTCAGCAGACATCCGTAAGAGCTGGAGATAAAAACGGTTGCATATTTACCCCCATCTTTCAGAACGGAGATTAATAAGAACAGAAACTTCATGTCATCCTATTGCATACCATACTGGGCAAATCATGGCATCAATGCAATACAATGTACTGGCACAACAGCGATGCGATATCTTCGAAAAGTTATTTTTGATATTTTATGTTTTAGCTATTAAATTTTCCTAATCTTTAATTGGTTCTCAAAAACACCTCACGTTAACATGTCCTCACTGTAGCGTCATCGACTCCATTGTCTATTTCCATTGTCTGAGAGCATTGTCTATAGAAACATATGAACTTCCCTTGTATTTATTTGGGGTTAAATCATTTGATCCGGGTAACCGATCTTGGCTCGTATACATTCCTACTGGACTCTTCTGGGGCCGTTCTGTAATCCGGTAGACAATGTATATTTATATTTATTGGAATGCCGATGATTTATATCGCTCGATTTACGTTTCACGGGAGTCGGGTGAACTTGTGGAGGAAGTTTGACAGGCAAAAATCGATAGAGGCGCTTGATTGATCAGTCTTTTGTGGGCAACAAATTAAACGAAACCGTCAGTTATTCGCCCGAGTCGGATAAGTTTGGCTCGATTATCACTCAGAGAGTTTAGCTCTTATTTCCCAGGAAACCGCTTTGGTTGTAAAAACGCTGTTTGTCCGAAATTATTCCCTTTTTATACGGATGTTCTTACATAGCTAACTTCCGAAGTTAAGACCGGAACAACTTGTCACTTTTTTGTAGTCACTGTGGATCTATTTTGCTACTCCCTGTTAGCGCAGTCTCCGTCAAATGGCGGTAAACAATGAACTCAAATATGCGGAGGTTCATCAACCTGACATACATCCATACATCATAACCTCAGTTCTTCTGCTCGGATACTTATCAACCAAAGACGGTTTCCATTAATCAACTGTATCTCCAGATATCGTGACCCCACAGTTTCTGGACCAATAATCAACTCTATCTCCAGACATTATGACCTCAAAGTAGTCTCCAGAATAGTGACCCTTACATATTCCCTACCAGTCCAGACCAGATCTTACAGTTTCTCAGCACTTATCACAACAATAATTTAACAGTTGTTTTCTGACATTATTAACTCATCAGAAATGTTATTCTACTCTACAAACCCTACCATGTACAATGCCCAGGTACTTTTATGACAAGTTAAACATAACAGATTTTCAGTGCATTATCACTCTCAGTAACCCTTATGGGGCTCTGGCCACTGGCCGTAGCGAAAATTTGTACAGCAGCACCCTATTTTTTAAGAGTGTAGCACTATACCATTTGGCGTCGCTTTGTCTCACTAAATTGAAATTCGAAAAAAGGGATCCAAGAATCAATTCAATTTAGAGCTCCTGAAGCGAGGTTTATGTTGATATGAGTGCCTTTTTAACCCGTAAATTAGAACACCTGGCATGAGAGGGATATTGGTTCATTGATCAATGTCTACCATCTCATCCCACATCTTACAGAACTCAATTCCCAGACGCTAGGATTTGGCAAATCCAACTATATGCCATTCATATAACTTTTTTTTTAATATATAGATTATTTTCTGACTCGCTGCAGTTTGATCTGGATGCCGGATGGCGTGGGTATTAGAAGGACATATAACATCAACACTGATAGCTGGTGTTATAATGGCAGTCACTTTATATAGATGATCCTATAGATCCTATAGGATTCGAAAACAATCCTGCTCATGTACATCTTCTTTTTAGAAACAAAGAGGGTAAGGGATGAGCGTATTCTACTCCCCTGACGTCGACATTTAATGAAATCGTTAAACTTTGATTTTATTAACAAATGCTACAAGGCGAGATGTTTTCTCGCGTAGTATGTGCGTCTCATCTTTGCGAGCCTCCTGTATTATTGCCGTTGCTCTGCTGATGTGACAGGATCCAATGTCCATGGAAATCTAGACTGTCTTTTAAGTGCTTTCCATAGGAGGTAATACAATTTCCAATGCGTGCCAATATGCAAGCGAGTCTTAGCTGGATTGAAAGATCGTAGCAAAAACGGACCAGAATTCCTGCAGACCGAATGGTCACCGCTCATATCCACGACGGCTACGGCTATTGATTATCGATACACAATGAGATGGTAGTTTATAACATATCCCAACATATACCATGAACCGATTGTTTATTCCCTCCTATATAAGCAATTTTCTCTGGTCGGCGAGAATGGGGTTTCTGGAACAATATCACCTCAGGGAAACGTGAAAATTTGAATAGTCTTGTTTGTACAATAGACAAATAAAAGACCATGCGTTCTAGTTTACTTGTACGTCACATCTCTTGTGTTGGCACAAGCTATTCGATTACGAGGGAAACGCATTGGACCCAGAACAGGCATATGACTAACACGGCTATTATACCGAAATTAACGACGAAGTTATTTACTTTTACAGGACAATGGGTTGTTATTGACAGTTTCATCGCTTAGAAATAATTATATTTCTCAGTTGTGGTGGAAGCTGATAAAGTTGTAGATTACAATATTAATTTTGAGAGCAAAATTCCTTCGGTGTTCATATTCACGGTGGTTTATTGGTTATTGATTACACATTGAGATGGTAATTTACAGCAAAATCTTGCATACCATGGAGTGATCGTTTACCGCGACTTTTCACGTCGTAATCTTTCGGGGTTTTTTCTTTCGCGAGTTGCACGCCATGTCCTAATAGCATTCCAGTGAAACCTATTGTGTGCAATCTTTCTGGCATCAATCACCGCCAGTCTATTACCACAGGACCTCATTTTGCCGGATTGACTGCTGTCATCAGTGAATTTAAGATCGTTATACGCTTTAGTGAATCTGCATCACAAAAAAAATATAAAGAAAAAAAGTCGTACAATGAAGTATTCCTCCTGGACCATTTGTAATTATAATGGGCATCCCCTTTCGCAATAGACAGCGAAGAGTATTCTGCAGATAATTTTGTGGGTACAAAATGCCTAAGTATATATGTGACAATGCATTGTGTAGTACCCGTATAAGTTATAGTTTTCTTGTTCATCGTATATGTATGTATACACTGTTGAAGAAGAAGATTGCTGCTGCTACGCTGGCTGACTGTAGCTAAATAATATATATATCCCTCAAGAGTATGAGGGCTATAGGTCGGCCCCAGTCACCTCCAGCGAGGGTTTAAGATAATTTTATTACGAATCACCCACCTCTGAAATTGCCGTACATCTAATCTCTATCCCCTCCTGCGCACTATTTTAAAATCTTGCGCACTATTGTGAAATAGTGACGCATATATCGCCGTCTGAATTTTCCAGTCGAAATCTTCAACTCTCTACGCGCCATGTTGCAAACGGCCCATATACACATAATAGCGTGACGTCACCAACATGGCGCGTAGAGAGTTGAAGTTGTCGACTGGAAAATTCAGACGGCGATATATTCGTTACTATTTCACAATAGTGCGCAAGATTTTAAAATAGTGCGCAGGAGGGGATAGAGATTAGATTTACGGCAGTTTCAGAGGTGGGTGATTCGTAATAAAATTATCTAAAACCCTTGCTGGAGGTGACTGGGGCCAACCTATAGCCCTAATACTCGTGAGGGCTATATATTATTTAGCTAGCTGACTGGAGTCACTAAGTGACGCTGGCCTGCATGACTGCGCTCTAAAGTGGTGTTGCTTCGATGGTTGAGCTGTATAAGTGGTGCTGACCTGTATGGCTGAGCTTTACATATGCTGCAGCCATGGATGAACTAGCTCTATAAATGACAGGTGTCTCTGTGACGCTGCCTGGATACAGGAGCTATACAAGTGGTGCTGCCCAGATAACTGAGCTCTATAAAACAAATAGAGATTGAAGGCTTTCATACAGAGTTCGAAAAATTAATTTTTGGCCTCGCACTTGAAACTTGACACAATATTATTCTCGTTTTAACGCCACACCACCTTATATATCCTGGTATGAACTTATCATGGCCAGCTCAATGCGCAGAGACAAGCTGGTTGATTGGCTGGAATATTTAGACAGCTGATAACACAGCTGATTGGCTGATCTGTAACCAGAATTCCAGATATGTCTAATAAAACAGCTGACTGGCTGAAATAGAGCCATGCAGCATTGCATAAATTTTTGACTGGTTACATTATTGTAGTGAGACATCTGTATGTTTTAATAAAATATTTATCGTAGTATGATCATTGAATAACCTGAACTAAGCCATCTTAATAACATATTTTGATGTTTATTTTGAGTGTATATTGCTAAATATTTCGATAATATTATCCATGGATTCGGGGGATGTCTGGAATAGATGGCTTGAGTGTATGTGGATTTTCTTTGACATTATAAACCTCCGACTACCAGCATCTGGCTATATTGCATCTTGGGATTGGGGAAGTGGGATATATGAGAAGCTAATATAATGACATTTATGTAAATGTGAGTACATCGAAGAAAGTCAGTAGGTTTGGTAATCGACTATCCTGCGTGATCAGCTGGCCGCCTGGCCTTCCTGGAAGCCAATCCTGTAATTTGCTATGCGCACCGGCTTGACGAATTTACCTCTCGCTGCGAGAGTCGTCCGAGAGAGATCTATTGTCTGTTTCCCCCAGTGAGAACCGAAAAGAAATTATCTGTGAGATTGTTTATCGCAGCTTTTTATACACCCAGGATGTATGACTGGAGAGGCATACGAACGTCAATCGGCCTCAAATTGATCAAAATTGATCCATAGTGACAGAAATTGGAAATTGAATTTACCGAAAATAGCTGAAGATTATATTCCCCGAAGGTAGGACGCTATTGCGTGTCATTTTCATGCCAGAGGAATGCCATAAACTTCTATACCATTTAATAAAGTCCTGGAGATATTTGCATTCTGAAACATGATGACCGTAACCCCCACAATAGTCCCTGGTAAGCTGCTTGGCTGATATGGACTGCACGGTAAAGAACGATAGGTCCAATTGTATGTGATTTGCAGGCATCGTTATACGCTTTCTGATACAAACTGATACCCAAAAGCCAGAGATAGGGTGTATATAATTTCCCTACTATGTAAGCTTACCCATATCGACCTCTCACACTCTAGCCCCGCGAGACTCCCTACAACGAGAAGAAGGCTCACTATCACGAAGGCATGACTCTGTTGAGAATGCGTCCCCTCGTAAATATTTTTTTCAAGGCTAGGGGGCTGAAACTTCCCAAACATCAAACATTCCAAGATATCATGGTCGCTCTGATTACGTCACAGTGACGTGATCTACGCAGTTTTATCGAATTTTCGTTCAGTTTTTTTCCGAAAATAATAGTTATTCTATTTTATTCCTACGAAGTAGGCTACAGATCGCAAATTGTCCGGTAATGAGTGAGTGAGTCCATCCGAATCCTTTCGTCGGCAAAATAAGCAGAACCGTTGACATTAGAACCTTGATTTTTGGCATGAACGTGCATTAGGGCATTGTTACCAGCAAGTTCTGATCTGAAATAATTCTGATTAAAATTAGATTGATAATTAACACTTCAGTATATTGTTATAGATATATGTGAACTGTAGCCTTTAACGTGTATCCTATTTCACATTGGCCACACCAGGCTTGAACCTTCAAATTCAGGTCAAATTACCCACAGCTAAAAATACCCTGTCCCACTGTATGCCACATGGCCCTATTACTGAGGTTAATCTTAACTACTGCATATACCCTCAAACAATCAGCGCTGTTTCCATAACGAAGCTGAGGTGGTTTAACGTTTATCAATGAAGAAAATCACCGATCAACCGCCATAGAATATAATGTGAAACAAGAAAACCGGAATAGTACATTCATCAGATTGCCGATGCCCAAAATGTGTTGTCTCATATATCTAGATAACAACGTGATGTAGAGACGCTATTTATTCGTCTTTGTACCGGTTATGCTCAGGAGAATGACATAGAATCATTATTATCTTGTGCATAGAAGGTGTTGGTCTTGAGTTGAATTACCGTAAACTACATAAATGCTACCTTTCTACTATAGTACTATATATAAAAATTTGTTGTATTGTTGGGAAAATAATGTGATTCAAAAGTTGTTTTGATCCTGTACAAGGGCACTGAAAACCATTAAAGAGATGTAAATGTATTTTCACACGTAGAGCTTGAAATCTACTGAACCTATATTATTCAATCTGTTTCTTTTAATTAAAAAATTGTAAAATTAAATCGGCGATCGTTATTTATTTTGGAATGAAGGCGCATTAGGAGACTGTTACCAACAAGTTCTGAGCTGACCTACTTTTGATGAAAATTTCTGGTGATTTTTGATGAAAATCACTGGCGATTCTGACTTGGCCGGTGCCCATCTTAATATAGGCAGGATTTCAACTGGGGGTGGGGATTTCCAAGAGTTCAGTTCGCGTTCGAGTCCTAATGCCTACTGTACTTCGTAGGTCCTGTGACGTTAGTCACACTGCCATGTTTTATCCAGGAAAACTATATACTAAAGTAGAAAATAATTATTTGATGTGGAATTAAAAATCTGAGGCAATTTTATGCGTAAGAAGACAAAAATAAATAAAGAAAAACTACAAAAATTAGATGGATGGTTCGGCAACAGGCCAGCATGGTATATATGTTTAACAGAGGTTAGCTTATTTAACAAGAGCCGAAATTGACAGACATTATATAATTAACATTCAGCGAGGAAATAATATTCCTACGAAGTAGGCTACAGATTGCAAATTGTCCGGGAGTGAGTGAGTCAGTGAGTCAGTCCATCCGAATCCTTTTGTCGGCAAAATAAGGAGAACCGTTGACATTAGAACCTTGATTTTTGGCATGAAGGTGCATTAGGGGACTGTTACCAACAAGTTCTGAGCTGACCTACTTTTGATGAAAATTTCTGGTGATTTTTGATATAAATCACTGGTGATTCTGACTTGGGCAGTGCCTATCTTAATATAGGCAGGATTTCAACTGGGGGTGGGGATTTCCAAGAGTTCAGTTCGCGTCGGAGTCCTAATGCCTACCCTACTTCGTAGGTCCTGTGACGTTAGTCACACTGCTCATGTATTTAGCTTTCTTGCATGCCTTCTGCATTTGTAGTGATTTACTTTCGTGAGACAAGATCTATTTGGATTTCAATATCGCACAGCTATAATCCATACAAATTAACCTATAGAATCCAATACGCCTCGGAGTTAAATTGGCTTGAAAGATAGCTTTCAGAGGTAACAAATTCGACGTGCCCAAGAAATAACAACTCGATGGATGTGAGCACATTAGCCAGTCTTTACCATTGACCGTGTACAGTTTGTCGAATCCATCAGCTTGCTTGCTTGTGGTCACAAACCTACATTGAAGTGGGTGGGTCCAAGATTATTATCAGGACTTGACTTCCGGCGAACGTTGATTGGCCATTATACCTGACTGGGCCAGAAATGGTCTGTGACGTATTTTAAAATGTTTCTATAATATTTGACTCTCAAATTCCTACGAAGTAGGCTACAGATCGCAAATTGTCCGGTAATGAGTGAGTCAGTGAGGCAGTCAGTCAGTCAGTCCATCCGAATCCTTTCGTCGGCAAAATAAGGAGAACCGTTGACATTAGAACCTTGGTTTTTGGCATGAACGTGCATTAGGGCATTGTTACCAGCAAGTTCTGAGCTGACCGAATTCTGATGAAAATTTGATTTATAATTATTTTTTTTATTATTTATTGATGGCTCAGCGAGTACACTACTGTCATGCCCATCGGGAACCCTTGGCTGTATGTTTCACTGTATATATAACACAGTACAAAATCTGGTGGGATATGCCATCCGTAATTGTTTTTCCCTACGAAGTAGGCTACAGATCGCAAATTGTCCGGTAATGAGTGAGTCACTGAGGCAGTCAGTCGATCAGTCCATCCGAACCCTTTCGTCGGCAAAATAAGGAGAACCGTTGACATCAGAACCTTGATTTTTGGCATGAACGTGCATTAGGGCATTGTTACCAGCAAGTTCTGAGTTGACCGAATTCTGATTAAAATTTGATTTATAATTATTTTTTTAATTATTTATTGATGGCTCAGCGAGTACACTGTCATGCCCATCGGGAACCCTTGGCTGTATGTTTCACTGTATATATAACACAGTACAACATCTGGTGGGATATGCCATCCGTAATTGTTTTTATGAAATAGGAAATGCTAATTTTCCATCATTTGTTAGTGCATTTATCTACACCGCTATTACCAACTTGCCAGTCTCAATACACACAATTCAGTATATTGTTATAGATATATGTAAACTGTGGCCTTTAACGTGTATCCTATTTCACATCCAAACATTTCATCACTGACCACATTAGGCTTCAAATTCAGGTCAAATTACCCACTGGTGGTGAAATATCCTACATCAAGCAATTAAGTCAGCCTGGTGCAATAACCCAGCAGAAGAAAGAAAGATGTGGTATCATCCTTCAGATTAGTCTGTGTGAGCAACAATGATAAAAGTTTACTGAGGGTGAAACAAAGCCATGACGGCATGTTTGAAGGGTCTTAATTTATTTTCTTTGGGTAGAATTTAACTAGATAAAGTAACTTTGATCATGATGTGAAAATATGAGCACATACTTTGAGGTTTTTTTTGTACCTCTTGAATATTGACTATATATCACACTTGGATATAATTTAAACAAAAAATTACATGTGTAAACAAAATATGCCTAAATTTTTCTTGTCATTTCAAATCTTGTATATCAAATCCACCTTTTTCAAATTTTAATTGAAAAAAAAATTTGGTTCAGTTTGATTGGCACCTCCGAAATTTGCCGTAATGGCTATTTCTGGCGGTCTCATCTCGAAAAAGTGGTGAGGAATGTATGCTGAATTTTCCATATGTTTGAGCGGAAAGGCCAGGCTACCTGGTGTGGTGGGTCATTTGTGACGTCGAATATTAGGGAATATATTTTTCTCTAGATGTGCTCGGCCAATTTACTACATATTAGGTAAGACGAATATTTAATGGTTTGTGACCTAATTTCAATTGCCTTGAGCTGGAAATACAAATAGAACCTCACTAGAAATCGCATTTTTTTGTCAGTAGATTCATAAGGTGGAGTCGACGTCACGTTCCAAAATTTACGTCAAGATCAAAGGTCAAGGTCACTGTGGCCCCAAATCAGGAAATCATTAAAAATCACAATTGTATATGTTATTGGATACATTAGGGGGAGTCGACGTGTCACATACCAAACTCTAGGTTTGTGCGGGCGTATATTGAGGCCAATTTTGGCTCTTGTTCTGATTGACTTCTAATTATATGCTATTGAGAGTAAATTCGTAGAATCTGGACACAACGCTGTACATACGTAGAACTGAATAAGGATGCCTTATTTTTCCCAAGTTTGCCTCCGTTTCAAAGTTATCCACGATTTTAGTTGAAGAGGTTGCGCTCTTCATATTTTTCTGAATTATTCAACTTTGAATTGTCCTGAAAGAAATTTCAGGAAGAAATTTAAAAAAGACTGAGGCACTCCTATTTTGTTTGAAAAGTATATTTAAGAATGCCTTAGAAGTTATTGGCGAGGATATTTCAAGGTTAAATTTTCACAAACGGTGAAAATAATTCAGCTGTGGCGAACAGGAGAACAAAATCAACACTAAAATTGTTGTAAATTAATTGAGCAAAAATTTATAATGTGTCGAAAATCTTATGGCTATGTATCTGGGAACCTTAATAGCTACCGGTGTGCATGGTTACAATAGATATTTACATATCACTCAACCAGCATGCAAAATATCTGTGCTTCACTTAGAAAGGGTTATGTAATTTGGATATTAAATCTGGAGATAAAAACGATTGTATATTGACGCCCCAAGTTCCAGGACGGCTTCGTATCATCCTATAGCCCTTTCCGGAAAGTGTCTGATCTCCCCCATTTGCGTACACTTCGCTATCCATAAGATGGCTTGCGAATCGTGTGTCTCCATTATCGCGGAGCGATATCCGGTATATTACCGGATTCTGTTCGGCCTTCATCCGGCGGAGAACAGACTCGTTAAATCTGATAAGTTACAGGCTTTCATACCACTGCTGAAATAGACATTGCCTGGGCTTACAAAATATATAGGTATGAATAACTTTCGTATCATACAAGAGGTGTGGTGGATCTGTAATTTTGAACAAGTAGGGCATCACATGACTCGAAAATGGCGAGTTACGTTGGGGTTACGTAGGTAGACTTTTGCTGATTGGCTGACGAAGACACGTGGTATTGATTTCTGGAAATTCCCTCTTCCAGTTGCCGAAAGTAGGCTGACAATGGATACACACGATCCCAGGGTCAGTCTTACCGCGTATAGATGACCGAAATGGTTACAGGTTGTGATCTCCCCTTGAATAACCGTCACTCTTTAACGTTAGAGGTATGAAAAGCTGCTTCCGGGAAGTAGTCGCCTCGGTTTAGCTTTTAACAACGGCACCCGCAATTATTTTGAATGATAAATTGATGAACTATTCCAGATTATTTGTTTGAAAAGCTATTCGGTTTATATATCTTTCAAATGAACCGATAGATCCTGTAATCGTGTACATTAGAAAGATAATTCTCTAGCAAATAAAATATTTAACCACTAAAAATAATTGTGAGCGCCTTTGGTACTAACAGGAAGTTCACTGCACCAACACTGCACCAACACGCCTTTCGTGGATCAAGGGAGGTAAAACCCTTTCCGAATTGGGCTATACCATGTCATACTGGGCAAATCTTGGCTTCGTGAGTAAATATGATATACTGGCATAACAACGATGCGGTATCCTCGAAAAGTTTGTATTTTTGATGTTTTGTGTTTAAGCTATTAACTTTTATTAATCGTTAATTGGATCTCCACAACACCTCACGTTAACATGTCCTCACTGTAGGGTCATCAAAACAAACAATGTAAATGTATTTCCATTGTCTGAGAGCATTGTCTATAGACACATATATACTTCCCATATATATTTGGGGTTAAATCTTTTGATCCGGGTAACCGATCTTGCCTCGTATACATTCTTGGACTCTTCGGTGGCCGTTCTGTAATCCGGCAGACAACGTATATTTATATTTATTGCAATGTCGATGATTTATTCCGCTCGATTTACGTTTCACGGGAGTCTGGTGAACTTGCGGGGGAATTTTGATAGGCGAAAATCGATAGAGGCGCCTGATTGATCAGTCTTTTGTGGGCAACAAATTAAACGAAACCGCGAGTTATTCACCCGAGCCGGATAAGTTTGGCTCGATTATCACTCAGAGAGTTTAGCTCTTATTTCCCAGGAAACCGCTTTGGTTGTAAAAACGCTGTTTGTCCGAAATTATTCGCTTTTTATACGGATGTTCTTACACAGCTAACTTCAGAAGTCAACTTGAATTGTCAGGGTTTTTTGGTGCAGTCACTGAGGATCTATTCTGCTACTCTCTATCAGCGCTGTCTCCGTCGCAAGGCGGAAAACAATGAACTCAAATCTGCGGATGCTTATCATCATACGATTTCCATACATCACGATCTTATTACTTCTGCTCGGATACTTATCAACCAAATACGGTTTCCAAACACCATGCCGTTATTTACTATTACATACACTTTTTAGCCACACAGTTTCTCAGAGATCGTGACCTTACAGTTACTGGTCCCTTAATTAACTCTATGATCTAACTTGGTGATCTCGCAGTTTGTTGATCGTTATTCAACCATACTCTCCAGACATCATTACCTCACTGTTTCTGCTCCTTAATCAAACATGTGATCTCCAGACAGCGAGACATCACAGTTTTAGACCTTTAATCCACCATATACTCTCCAGACATCGTCACCTCACAATTACTGGACCCTTACTCAACCATGTGATACCCAGACATCGTGTCCTCACAGTTTCTGGGCTCTTATTCAACCCTGTAAATTGTAATCTTCAGACACCGTGACCCCACAGTTACTGGACTCTCAATCAACTCTATGATTCCCAGACATCGTGACCTCACAGTGTCTGGACCTCTAATCAACCCTCTACTCTCCAGACATAGTGACCTCGCAGATTCTGGGTCCTTAAAGTGATCGTAAACCCTCAAGTCAAGTTTCCATCAAATGAAAGACCATTGCAAACAGTGTCGGAAAATATTTATTTTAATTTTTAACGATTTTATTACACAATGTAAACTGCAATTAAAGCATGGTATCCTATGGTGGTCTGTTGCAATCATATTTAGGTCCAGTGACGTCACACTGCCTTAATTCGTATATTTCAAACTTTGTATGCACTTTCTAGTGCTTGATTTAAGCTTAAGGTATGTATATTTTGAGTTTCAACACAGACTCACTGTTCCAATGTGCATGTTCCGAAATCTGGGAAATTAAATGCAAGATTTAAATTGACTTGACAATCATGAGTCACCATCTCCCAGATTTTGGTGAAACATGCACATTGGAATAACGAGTCTGTGTTGAAACTCAAAGTATACACATCTTAAGCTTGAATCAAGCACTGGAAAGTGCATACAAAGTTTGAAATATATGAATTAAGGCAGTGTGACGTCACTGGACCTAAATATGATTGCAACGGACCACCATAGAATACCATGCTTTAATTGCAGTTTACTCTGCTTAATAAAATCGTAAAAAATTAAAATAAATTTTTTCCAACACTGTTTGCAATGGTCTTTCATTTAATGGAAACTTGACTTGAGGGTTTACGATCACTTTAATAAGCTGTATGATCCCCAGACATCTTGACCTCGCAGTCTCTGGACCCCTAATCAACCCTATACTCTCCAGACATCTTGACCTCACAGTATCTGGGCCCTTAATCAACCCTATGATCTCCAGACACCATAACCTCACCATTCTGGAACCTTATTCAACCATATACTTCCCCGACATCGTGACCTCATAGGTTCTGGACTCTTAATTAACCCTGTGATTTCCAGACATCGTGATTTCATAGTTTCTGGACCCTTGTTCAACCGTATACTTCTCAGAAATCGTTATCTCACAGTTTCTGGACACTTAATCAACCGTATACTCTCCAGACATCGTGACCTCACAGTTTCTGGACCCTTACTCAACCATATGATACCCAGACATCGTGACCTCACAGTTTCTGGGCCCTTAATCAACCCTGTGATCTCAAGACACCGTGACCCCACAGTTACTGGACTCTCAATCAATCCTATGATTCCCAGACATCATGACCCCACAGTGTCTGGATGCCTAATCAACCCTATACCCTCCAGACATAGACATCTCGCAGGTGCTGGATCCTTAATAAGCTCTATGATCCCCAGGCATCTTGACCTCGCTGTATCTGGACATCGTGACCTCGCAGTATTTGGGCCCTTAATCAGCCCTATGATCTCTTGACACCATCACCTCACAGTTTCTGAAACCTTATCCAAATCTATACTCCCCCGGCATCGTGACCTCATAGTTTCTGAACTCTTAATTAACCCTGTGATTTCCAGACACCGTGATTTCACAGTTTCTTTTCCCTTGTTCAACCGTATACTCCTCAGAAATCGTTATTTCACAGTTTCTGGAACCTTAATCAACCCTATACTCTCCAGACATCGTGACCTCACAGTTTCTGCGCTCGTAATCAACCCTGTGATCTCCAGACACCGTGACCTCACAGATTCTGGAACCTTATTCAGCTCTGTACTCTCCTGACATCGTGACCTCGTATAGTTTGTGCACTTTTTTTATCAACCCTGTGATTTTCAGACACCGTGGCTTCACAGTTTCTTGACCCTTATTCAACCCTATATTCTCCAGACATTGTGACGTCGACAAATGTATGTAGGTTTATTGTTTTGGTGGGAAATTTAAGCCGTATGACGTCGGGCATTACAGGTTAGTTGCTCTGGGTATTCATGCATTTACCTGGTTACCCCATGTTGAAGCGTTTACTTCATCAGACGTTCAAGCTGCGCATCCATTAGCATCAGATGAGTTGTTCGGGCTGATCTGTCATTACATCTCCCGAGCTAGCGTATCTAATTCCGCTTAAGCCGGTGCCAGGGGCCGTGCGGATACTTCATAGTCTGCAAATGAACAGCTGCAATAAACGCGGCTGAGATACTAAGGCTACGTCCGAGAATCCACCATATTCTCAGGTCTGAATGTTAGGTGCCGAGGGATGCTTTCCTGCAGAGTCA
The DNA here is from genome assembly GCA_036873755.1 of Hanleya hanleyi. Lineage (NCBI taxonomy): Eukaryota > Metazoa > Mollusca > Polyplacophora > Lepidopleurida > Hanleyidae > Hanleya > Hanleya hanleyi. Next base: position 42,194 of record JAVTVY010016675.1, read on the forward strand.
TATGGATGCTTTTTAGTCCTCAGACGTCGTCAATTTCCCCCACCTCTTGCATATCGCTCCAACTCATAGTTTCTGGACTCTTAATCCACCCTGTGATTTCTAAACACCGTGCCCTCTAAGTTTCTGGACTCTTAATCAACTCTACACTCCCCAGATATCGTGATCTTACAAATTATGGGCTCTTAATCAACCCTCTGATTTCCAAACGCCGTGACCCCTCAGTTTCTGGACCCTTAATCAACCCGATACTCCCCAAACATCGTGATTTCACAGTTTCTATACCCTTAATCAACCCTGTACTCTCCAGATATCGTGACCTCACAGTGTCTGGATCGATCATCAACCCTGTCACCGGGTATGCGACCTCTCAGTTTCTGGACCCTTAATCATCCCGATACTCCCCAAACATCATGATTTCAAAGTTTCTGGACCCTTAATCAACCCTATACTCTCCAGATATCGTGACCTCACAGTGTCTGGATCGATCATCAACCTTATCTCCAGGTAGGCGACCTCACAGTTTCTGGACCCTTAATCAACCCTATAATCTCCAGACATCGTGACCTCACAGTAGTCGCCAGAATAGTGAATCTCACATAATTTCTGGACCCTTGGATCGGCCTCACAATTTCTGGACACTTTATCAACCTTGCAAATTCAAGATGTCGTGACCTTAGTTTCATGACGCTTATCAGGCGTACAATTTCCAGATTGGCATATCAATGTCCTACAGATTTTCACACTTATGAACCCTACATTTTCTGGACGTTGATTCTATTTTGCAATTTCCAAACATATGAGCCTTACAGATGGCTGGCACTTATGAACTCTACAATCTGTTAATTTTGATCAGTTTCTAAGCAAATTAGCTTTACAAATTCCTGACACTCATGGACCCTACCAGTACAGACCAGATCTTACAGTCTCTCAGGACTTACCACGACAAGCTTTTAACAGTTGTTCTCCGACATTATCAACTTCGAAAATGTTATTCTACTCTAAAAACTATATACTCTACCATGCACAATGTCCAGGCACTTTAAGACAAATGAAACATACAGTTTTTTTGTGCATTCTAAGTAACCCTTATGGTATTTGAACCATTCGGAGTATAGCAGAGAAAATATATACAGCAGCACCCTATTTTCTAAGAGTGTAGCATTATACCATTTGGCGTCGATTTGTCTCACTAGATTGAAAATTGAAAAAAATGAAGAGGATCCAAGAATCAATTCAATTTAGAGCCCTTGAAGCGAGGTTTATCTTGATATGAGTGTCTCGTTGAACCGTAAATTAGAACACCTGTCGAGAAAGGGATATTGGTCGATTGATCAATGTCTGCCATCTCATCGTACATCTTACAGAACTGAATTTCCAGACGCTAGGATTTGGCAAATCCAACTATATGTCATTCATATAACTTTTTTTTAATATATAGATTATTTTCAGACTCGCTGCAGTTTGATCTGGATGCCGGATGACGTGGTATTAGAAGGACATATAACAACAACACTGATATAGTTGGTGTTATAATGGCAGTCACTTTATATATATGATCCTATAGGATCTTATACGATTCTTGTACATCTTCTTGTCCGAAACAAGGAGAGTAAGAGATGAGCGTATTCTGCTCTCCTGACGTCGACATTTAATGAAACCGTTAAACTTTGATTTTATTAACAAATGCTACTAGGCGAGAGGTTTTCTCGCGTAGTATGTGTGTCTCATCTTTGCGAGCCTCCTGTATTATTGCCGTTGCTCTGCTGATTTGACAGGATTCAATGCCCATGGAAACCTAGACTGTCTTTTATTGCTTTTCATAGGAGGGAATAAAATTTCCATTGCGTGCAAATATGCAAGCGAGTGTTAGCTGGATTGAAAGATAGTAGCAAAAACGGACTAGTTTTTCCTTCAGACCGAATGGCCACCATTCATATTTACGACGGCTATTGATTACCGGTACACAATGAGATGATAGTTTATAACATTTACCAACATATACCATGAACCGATTGTGTAGCGTCAGAATAAAATTCCTAGCGGAGTGAATTTCCTCCTTTTTTCCAATTTTCTCAGGTCGGCGAGAACGGGGTTTCTGGAACAATATTACCTCAGGGAAATGTGAAAATTGGAATCGTCTTGTTTGTGCAATAGTGAAACAAAACAAAAGTCCACGCATTCTAGTTCACTTGTAAGTTACATCTGTTGTGTTGGCAAGAGTCGTTCGATTACGAGGGAAACGCTATTGAACCCAGAACATGCATGTGACTAAAACGGCTATTATTCCGGAATTAACGATGAAGTTATTTTCTTTTACAAGACAATGGGTTGTTATTGAGAGTTTGATCGCTTAGAAATAATTATATCTCTCAGTTGTGGTGGGAGCTGATAAAGTTATAGATCACGGTGGTTTATTGGTTATTGATTACACATTGAGATGGTAATTTACAGCAAAATCCTGCATACCATGGAGTGATCGTTTACCGCGACTTTCACGTCGTAATCTTTCGGGGTGTTTTTCTTTCGCGAGTTGCACGCCATGTCCTAATATCATTCCAGTCAAACCTATTGTGTGCAATCTTTCTGGCATCAGTCACCGCCCGTCTATTACCACAGGACCTCATTTTGCCGGGATTGACTGCAGTCATCAGTGAATTTAGGATCGTCTCAAGGTTTACTGATTCTGCATCACAAAAAAAAATATAAAATAAAAATAAAAATGAAACAATGATGTAGTCTTCCTGAACCATTTGTAATTATAATGGGTATCTCTTTTCGCAATAGTCAGCGAAGAGTAGTAGTATTCTGCAGATAAGTTTGTGGGTACAAAATGCCTGAGTATATATGTGACATTGCATTGTATAGTACCGGTACCCGTCAGTTATAGTTTTCTTGTCCATCGGATATGTATGTATACACTGTTGAAGATGAAGATGACTGGTGCTGCGCTGGCTGACTGAACTCCATAAGCGACGCTGGCCTGAATGACTGAGCTTTGTAAATGGTGCTGCCTCGATGGCTGAGATTTATAAGTGGTGCTGCCCTGGATGACTGAGCTCTACATATGGTGCTGCCTGGATATAAGCTCTGAGTGGTGCTGCCATGAAGGCACCATCTCTATAAATGGCAGTCTCGATGACTAAGGTCTATACGTGGGGATGTCCTGAAAAACTGAGTTCAAAAAGTGGCACTGCTCTAGATGACTGAGCTGAATAAGCGGCACGACCCTGGATGATTGCATTTTCTGAGTGATGAATGAACACTTTAAGTGGCGCTGTCCTGGACGATTGCGCTCTATAAGTGGCACTTTCATGGATGATTGAGCTCTATAAGTGGCACTATCATGATTAAGCTCTATAAGTAGCACTGTCATAGATGGTTGGGTCTATGAGTGACGCTGTCCTGGTGATTGAGCACTATAAGTGGCACTATAATGATCGAGCTCTATAATTGACGCTATCATGATTGAGCTCTATAAGTGGCACTGTCATGGTGATTTGGCTCTATAAGTGGCACTGTCATGGATGACTGGACTCTATAAGTGGCACTGTCATGGATGATTGGGGTCTATAAGTCAGGCTGTCCTGGTGATTGAGCTCTATGAGGGGCGCTCTCCTGGAAGATTGGCCCTATAAGTGGCACAGTTTTGGATGATTGAGCTCTATACGTGACGCTGTATCAATGGCTGTAATCTACGACAAAGTCGTATGCATATTTTTCAAAATACGTATCTCCAGTCATACCTTTCGGAAAGTCTCGTCCCCCGTCAACATAGGCCATTCCCTGCTCGTGACATGCAAAATCATAACTCAACCCTTTCCAAAAATCTTATTCCAAATCAACACTATTCATTCTCTGCTGTGGTAAGGACAGGTAAAGTCATAACTCATACCTTTCCAAATCTATTATCCCTCACCGAAAATGTGGAGGTCACTTCCGGTCACGTGATCTCAACCAGCGTCAACCGAATTGACGTCACAAGTGCAGTGAGATGTCAAAGTTCAATCTATTTTGACTATCCTACTGCAATGTATTATAGCATAAATCTGCTATTATTTACGAGAAGACAACACGAAGTAATGGGTTCGTATGCTAGGAGTTAAGGGTTCGAATCCTACCCGATTCATTTATGTTTATCTGATAACGTTATCACAGCAACATTGTAGCAAAATGCTTAAAATTATGTTCTTAAAATGCCGTAATATTGAAACAATCAAAATGGGTTTGAGTTCAACATTTATGTGTAAATCATCATGTGTAACTGAATCTTGCAAACACACGTGTTACCAGCGAGCTCCTCTGGAATGGCCAATCTCGCCGGTCACGCGTGCTGTATGACGTCATGTTTACCACCAGTTCGGTGAGAACCTGTGAAGTAGGAGGGGGAGTGTTTGCCAACATAACGGGCTCTTCGCCCCAGCTACTCATAAACTCGGGACAGGTTGGTTGTTTCGTTATCAGTAACATATGAGATGTTATATTGAAAATTTCAACCTCATATGATTGACTGGGCTATGGAGAGCCTCTTGCTGAGCCCTGACTGGGCCTGTGAACAAGGCGCACAGAGAGTCGAGACAAGACGGCGGCGCTTTAAGGGACAACTCGGTAGCTTTAAAAACTTATATCAAAGAGGTGTACTCAAACTCAAACTCAAACTTCCACCCCCGATATACAATGAAGTATTTAAGATATCATTTTTCTGGAAAGCTGCAAGAGCTGATGCTAAGCCAAAGGGAAAGTTACAAAATCTGAACAGGTCCTCAATGGAAAGAAATATGATCAGATGACGGCGGTCCTGGTGCAAGGGCAGTTTACGGTAAGCATTGGCTTACAGGGTAGTCCAGGGCAGAAAATACCTTAGCCTGGTTTATTTCTGTGAACTCTTTCTCCTTATGTAGTAGGGGATGACCACCACCAATTACAGCTTATTTGGTTTCCCTAGGTCGATACAGACGTTAGAAACCCCCTCAGACTCGTCCAATAATATCTTCTTGTTCGGGGCGGCGTAGCCCCAATGATGTAGCCTCGCGATAGAGTTTTGTCGAATATGTTCGACATCAGGGAGCACGTTAATAGTGTGTAAAAAGATCTTGACACAACATGTAACAGTATCAGATAGGTCTAGCAATGTGTCCTTAGAATCAGCCAACGACTGGGTCAATGGGCATTCTTAGTGCCTTGAAGAGGTCACAGGTCATAACTGCCATATCAAACTGTACAACTTAGAAGGTATGATTAATGACAGATTTATCTTTTCATAGTTCACCACAGAGACAGCCCATCACGGGAATCTCCGATGTTGTGAAAGAGAGCAGCTTGGTGTTTGACTTCCCCAAGTGTAAAGTGTGCAGCCCAGTCAGCATAGAATGGAGAAGGATGGAAAGTTGAGCACTTGTGTCGAACATCAACTCGATATCGTTTAGAATTCCATGACATTAATCTGTTGTTAGCTGAGTGCGCGTTACGCACCCAGCACTCAGCAGATTGAGAACTGAGTGTCTTCCAGCTGCTCTGTAATGTCACGGACACCCTGCTGTGATTGACATATTCCAGCAAAATGTCCAATTTTACGTCACTGGTTACAGGTGATATTTCTGCCACTGCATTTCGCAGATTTGGCGTAATGGCTTTAGAGTCACAAAAGTGTCATTTATCTATACGTTTGTCATTTTGGCGTTAAGGCTGTGACTTCTTCTGTTTGTTCTGTATAGCATGGACATAAGCAGTTTCTGAATCGGCAGGGTTAGCCATTATCCTGGAATCAGCGATGACAGATTTTATTTGCTTGGCAAAACTGGGAGTTTTCTCTAATGTCAGTTCAGTTCTCTGATGCATACTTTTTCATCAGTCTGTTCCATAATCATTTCATCAGACATTGTGGCATACTCACATTGAGCAACAAGTTCACGTAATGACGAGACAAACTGATCCAATGGATCGCTGGGCACACAGATTAAATTTGTATCATTCATCTACCACATTCGCTTTTGACTGGAAAAAAATCTGCTAGAGATTTGTCAGTATCTATAGAAGTATCATCGGCATGCTATAGTAGGCCCTATAGCAACTACTTATGACATAAATGTCGCAATTACGATAATTTCGTCAATAGCAGTTCTCAGGTCGCCAGCTAATGTCACAACGCAACAAAATGCTGACGCTTATTGTCACAACTGAAAATCAGTTATTATTTGAGGCAAATACATGTATGTACATGATGTATGACTAAATCTTTGATATACTTGCCCAATAGCAACAACTAATGACACAATTGTCGTAATTGCTTCTTAAGTGGACGACTTTGCATGCAGACTCGCCAGCTAATGTCGCAATTGCGTGCATGCAGAGTCTCCTGCTAATGACAATTGCGACAATTGTGTCGTTAGTAGTTGCTTCAAGGCCCATAACACGTTGTCCTTTCGCTCCAAGGCATCGAACACTCTTGCGCGTCTATTTGCATTCCGTAAATGTGTGGTCATTCACCACATCCAAATAGTTCAGGAACATCCTATATATCACGTGCGCCATCCGATTGGCGGTTTTCCGGGAAACTGCAGACAAGACAGCGGGGGAGGCAAACTAGCCACGCTATCAGCGTAAGCAGAACGAACGATCGGCACTTGGACGTTGTCGTTACTCATTGAAACAGTAGTTCAATCAGAATTTGTGCAAATGTTAAGAATATATGAAGAAAACAGAATCCCGACGTCGCCAGTTGCTTGGCGTTGACCTTTGACATTTTGACCTTTTGTCCTCGAAACTGCTTTCTTGATTTTTGGGTGACGGTGACCTTGACATTTGTCCCAAATTTTTCCATGCAACACAAAAAAATTCCTTCATATATCTACCCACAAAAATTGCGATTTTCAATGATATGCTGGTTTTTGTGACACACTGACATTGACCTAAATTTTGGTGTGCGACATCTACATGACTCCATAAATATCCTTTGAATTTTGAGAGAAATCAGTCAATTTATTAAAAATTAAAGAAATGAATAGCGAAAGTTGAGAGCAAAAGAACAAAGGCTCTGCAAGCTATAAACTGTCATATCTCAGGGGGCATGTCGGGAGACATTACATCATCAGTCTGTTTTTGCCGTATATATCGGCAGTGAAATATGACCGATAATTTGGTCATGCTGTAAGTTCTGCCTGCTCTGTTATCCTAATGCATCTATCGCCATCTGGTGATGGTCCAGAGAGGCTTTATATTTGATGACTAACTGTTTTAAAATTTAAACAGAGCGAAAACCCACTCTTAGCAATTTCTCCAGAAAAGCATTTTATTTGGTCTGCCATTGTCTTAATTGGTTATCCACAAACCCTTATTGAGTAATACATGAAGAGAGTCTGTGTCCGTTATTCGTGACTCCTTAACAGACACTAGTCCGATCAATTTTCTGTATGCACCGGATATTCCTACAAACCTATGATGTCATTGAATATATTGAATACAAGATTCGTGTAATGCCAGGTATAGCCATTCACGTTAAAACGTCTTTATATTGACTAAAACAATCGGCGATTAGATAAAAGACAAACGAGAGATCTATTTTTTATTGTTATCTCAGCCATGTACATGTAGTGTGGTTTTATTGTGGGAATGATATACATCCCCAGCTGTACTTTACCGCTTGACTAGCTGTACATCTTCACTTCACTACCTGTATATCTCAAAATGACTACATGTACATCACCACGTTACTTGCTGTACATCTGAACTTAACTAGCTGTTAATCTCCACGTGATGATCTGTACATTGTTAAGCTGCATTTTCCCGGGGTGGGGGACTTGGTTAACTTAACATATCCACTTGATTATCTTGACTAGTTGTACATCCCTGCCTGATTAGCTATACATCTCCACTTGACTAGCTGTACATCTCCATTTGACTAGCAGTACAACTCCACTAGTCTAGCTGTAAATGTCAGCCTGATTAGGTACATGCCAGCCTGACTAGCTGCTTATCCCCGTGTGACTAACTGTACATATCCACTTGACCAGCAGTACAACTCCACTAGACTAGCTGTAAATGCCAGGCTGACTAGGTACATGCCAGCCTGACTAGCCGTTTATCCCCGTGTGACTAGCTGTACATCTCCACTTGACTAGCAATACAACTCCACTAGACTAGCTGTAAATGCCAGCCTGACTAGGTACATGCCAGCCTGACTAGCTGTGTATCCCCGTGTGACTAGCTGTACCTATCCACTTGACTAGCTGTACATCTCCACTTGACTAGCTGTAAATCTTCATTTGGCTAGCTTTACGTCCCCGCCTGACTAGCTGTACATGTACACTTGACTAGTTGTACATGACTAGCTGTATATCTCCACTAGACTAGCTGTACATCCCTACTTAACTAGCGGTACATCTCACCTTGACTAGTTGTACCATCTCAGTTCATTAGATGTAAAGCTCAACTTTACAAGCTGTACATCTTCACTTGACTAGCTATATAGCTCCAACTGATTAGTTCCTCATCTCCATTTGACTAGCTCTACATCTCAGCCTGACTAGCTCTACAGCACACCTCTACTTGACTAACTGTACATATTCATCTGACTACCTGTATATCTCCACTTGACTAGCTGTACATCTCCCCTGAACTAGCTTTATATCTCCATTTGACCAGCTGTAAATCTACACTAGACTACCTGTGCATCTCCACTGGACTAGCTGTTTATCTCAACTTGGTTAGCTCTACAGCTTCACTGGACTAGCTGTATATGTAAGCCTGGTTAGCTGTCCATCACCACCTGACTAGCTGTACATCTCCACTTGACTAGCTGTATATCTCTACTTGACTAGCTGTGAATCTCCACTAGAGTAGCTGTACGTCTCCGCTTGACTAACTGTATATCTCCACCTGACTGGCTGTAAATCTTCACTGAACTAGCTGTACATGTAAGCCTGACTAGCTGTTCATACCCGTCTGACTAGCTGTTCATACCCGCCTGACCAACAGTACATGTCCGCTTTACTTGCTGTACAGCTCCCCTTGACTAGCAGTACAGCTCCACTTGACTAGCTGTGCAGCTCCACTTGACTAGCTGTACAGCTTCACTTGACGAGCTGTACAGCTCCACTTGACGAGTTGTACAGCTCCACTTGACGAGCTGTACAGCTTCACTTGACGAGCTGTACAGCTCCGTTTCGCTTTGTCTTAGAAAGCTGTAATGTTTTAATATTGCCCCATCACTAATAATTCCTTAAGTTAAATCATTTACCAAAATGCGACTGAACGAATTCATAGGGGTTTATAGCATAGAAACATCGTATATTTTCTTGCCATCATGGTTACTGGAGATTGCTGACGGTGTAGTCTGAATCCCGTTTGAATCTCGGCAGAATGTTCCACCTTCGCATTCTCGCCTTTCGAGAAAAAAACAGGTCGACAATTCGAGGACTGCCAGATCGTCCTGGCAGAGATTTAGCGAGATGCAAACTCGTTAAAATGCTTTTCAACCCGGCTTATTCCGGTATCTCGTTAGAATAAGTTTTTAAATTGTTAAATCATAAACTACCGTAGTTATAAACCATGTCAGATCATTAAGAGTATTATTGCAATAACAAAAACGACCAAGCCTCAAATATATAAAAATGGTCGTATCATTAATAAGATATAACTGGCCTTTTTTGCCATGCGTCGACTGCATGGAAGTTATCTTGGAATTGACAACATTCCATGGAAATCTTGATAGACCTTCCAGAAAAACGAGAAGCCCCTCGTTGTCATGGGTCAATAAACAATTCAGTCTATGAGCAATTTTTTTTATGTTTCCTTATTCTCTGTTCGATCACTGCCATGCGAGTGATGAAGAAACTGACTTCTTCTATGCGGGAAATAAGGTCCCGTCAAATGGTTGATGAAGGTATTTTTTCATGAAAAGCATAGCTAAGACAAAAATCTTCCTCGAGAGTCATCTACACTTGCTTGACCAGCATTTTTAATTAACATTACATAGAATGGGATTAGGAGAGAGGATCTGCGGAACACGCAATTAATAATGGCTTACTGCTCCGGCTCGATAAGCGAGGATCGGACTCTTCGGGGAGGCTGCGAAGAACCATCAGTCGTTATTGATAAACACGTATAAATCTCGGGGAGCGACCGATCCCTGGCACAGAACGCATGATATAGCAGAACTGACGATAAGAGCTCGGCGAACTGATAGAAAACAAGACGGGAAGACTTACGCTGATTTATGAGGCTTCGTCCGATCTATTGGCGAAAATAAACCGAGAGCTTTTCCGTGATTGGAACATATATATTGTATATCAAGATTTGTTACGCATTCATATATATGTGTACGGTATATCACACCACACACGCAAGGTTGCGCAAGCATAGATGCAGAAGAATTTCATCAATCACAACCGATTTTTCTGTTTGTTCAATTTTCATCCGAAAGGTCACAATGCCATAAACAGCAGGAAAATAGTGTGCCAACACGGAAGAAAAGGTCTACCAGTATCCTAAATCGGAAAAATAAAATGGGAATACGGTAGTCCTGAAAATCAGTGACTCAACTTTTGAAAATAAATCGAGTTACATTGCCGAAATTCAGATAAAACGATCACCACCGCTATATCACCAACACAGCTCCCAGGCTAGTGTATCTAATTCCGCTTAAGCCGGTGCTAGGGCCCTGTGGATACTTCATAGTCTTCGTATGTACATCTTCAATAAAAGCGCGGATACTAAGACTACGTCCGAGAATCCGCCGTATTCTCGGGTCTGAATGTGAGGTTTCGAGGGAAGCTTCCCTGTGGTGTCATATGGTTTCTTTTTAGTCGCCAGACGTCGTCAATTTTTCCCACCTGTTGTATATCGCTCCCTGAATACACGCTTTGGAGATATATTGCAGACATTTGATAAAATTAGGTGAAATCAGTATAATCGTTTTCAGCGTTAATAATCACAATAGCATCAACACAAGCTATAGTTTCTTATAATGAAGAATTCATCAATAGTTCTCAATGATGCCATACATACAACAATTGTCCATGTCGTCAAATCCATGTCATTCATAAGTATTAAAAATGGTCTCTCAATCCCACTGCATTTTGACAACAGGGTGTGTCACTTCCATCTCTCTCATGTTAAATTGCCATTAGTATGTCTCACTTCTTACTAGGGAACATGTCTCTAAGACCCATGGGGTCAAGGTAATTCGCCCCCCCCCCCCCAGCATCCTCGTCTCGGCGCTGAAACTTACCACACCCTATTTTAGGGTCAAGCTCTACCCCCCACCCCCCAACTCTCCCTGCAAAACAAAATTCAAGATGACTGCAAGGATGAAGTCACAATGACGTCATTTCCCAGAAAGCATTTTTCGACCGATTTTCAAGTTTATTATTTAACAATTTTCTTCGAAAAAACTTCATGATAAATTAAAAAAACAATTGTATAATAAGAAATAAAATAGTGTTTGTGCACCTTTATTCTGAGAAAAGCTAAAATTTGGAAGAGAAAAGGACCAAAGAAGAACCAACTGTTTCACAGGTGCCTCACGAGGTAGCCAAGGGGATTTCGCATTTCATTAACGTACATAAGTGTCTCGTGCTATGCGTTGGGGTCATGGTGCCTCATAGAACAAAAAAGCTCTTGACTATCTTGAATATTTTGAATCCCTCTATCTTGAATATATTATATTATTTTGAATATCTGGACTACCTTGACTACATTGTATTATATTGACTATCTTGACTATACTAGACTAAGAGGGATGGAGACAATATAATGAGACATTTCGACCCATTCTCTTTCTCTCTCATTCTCCAAAACTCTTGTCCCAGCTAGGGCCCAGTGGTATAGAGAATTGATACATGGATGGAGAGATGGAACAGCTCAAATGGATGGATAAATGAATTAACGATGGATGGATGGATTGACGGAGGAATACAAATATGGACAGATGAATGAACGGGAAAATGGATGGATGGACGATGGTTACTTATAGGTACTCGGACTCCCAATTGTCCGCTGATCGCACAACCATTTGCCATGCAGTCCGATGATATTCTGTTTTGTGACAAGGTATTTATTCGTGATAATCTGGGAGCCTTTGGGAAATGTTATAATTGTTCTGTGTTCGAAGGGCGTTGTATTTTCCAGCAAGTCTAAATTCTGTGGATCAGTCATCCAAGGTTTCCATTGAATCCTGGGGTCGAGTTACCAAAGACTGACACGATCCAGGACGTGTTTCTTGGTCGAGAACGTGAGCGCCAGACAAACTCCGGACTTAAATCTGGAATGGAAAAAGGAAGCTATGGCTAAGACGACATGATCATGTCAAGAATTAATTAATCTGCCCGTTGCTCTTCAACGAAGCTAATTTACCTTGGCCAGTAAAACAGCACATTTACACAAGCTTCATAAGATGGATGAACATTTTTGTCAGTTAAGTCGATGTCTGTGATGATATTTACACAGCAAGATATTTCAACCAATCCTGATTACTTGTAGATTTTTGCGAAACCACCTACGCTCATTAAAACCGCGTTGGACCTACGTCCGTCACTTTCCATGTTGCCCCACTGATTCATACCTGTGTGGAGGCCGAGAATGTCTGGTGACATTTCTGGCTTCTTTCGTCTATCTCGGCTAGGACATTTTACTTCACATTAGGGAAAAGTGTACCTTGTTAGGATGTGAGAAAGAACATTAATCCATAGGGCATTGTTAACCAACACACCGCCACATTTAGACTGGGTTACTGCCCCTGCTTATCAATGCAATGGAAAGAATAGATTGTTTACCCCCCAATCCCCCCGTATTCCACACAGTATGGGATACGTATGGAATACAGGAGAGATAATCAGCCTCCGGAAAGAAGGGGAGGTCAGGGAGCATGTCAAAATTCGGACCGTTGTATTTGCAGTTCAGCGTTGGACCGGCCCAACGTCTAAAAAAGACCGGTCCGTATGGTCCGTTCCCTGTAGTGGGATCGGTCCTTTCTGGATGTTGTCGGCGAAAAAATGCGGTCGAAAGAAAGTTTTGGAACGTTCCAAAAGGACCGGGCTAGCGTGAAAAACAGACCGTGTACGTGGTCCAACTCTCTCAGCGCTGGGCCCGCCCCATGTCCAAAAAGATCGGTCCGTATGGACCGTTCCCTTTAGTGGGATTTAATTTATTTTACAAACGGCCTTTTGAATATAGTTTACCTTAGCAAGCGAAATGAAAGGAATAGCCGTCTATACCCTAGTTCAAATGAAAGGCGTAGCAAAATCTTCACATACGATAACAAACAACATTGCAATGTTGTTTGTTCTTGCGTACAGTACAAACAACGTCTGGTCGATTCAAATCCAGAGTGCGGAAACAACTGGTATTTGTGTGTGCAGGATCACGTGCCCAGCTATCAACCAATCGAGGAATACGACATGATCTAATCATTACAGAACAATGGATGAATAACCCAAATAAAGCGCCTCTAAACGACCAAGCGGCACAAATCGGCCGGCAGCGCAGAGAACAAGCTGGGAACGTAGGTCCAACGCGGATAGAATGAGCGTAGAAATCACCCAGAGGATCGATCTCCATCGAAGCAGAAAGGCGTTGACAGTATAAACGCAGATACAAATCTTTTACAGTGACTAGACCGGATTGCTTATCTTTTCTGATTGTGAATACTCCTCCGAAGTAGGCTCTCATTTGCAAATTGTCCGGTAGTCAGTGAGTGAGTCGGTCAGTCCATCCGAATCCTTTCGTCGGCAAAATAAAGAGAACCGTTGACATTAGAACCTTGATTTTTGGCATGAACGTGCATTAGGAGACTATTACCAGCAGGTTCTGAGCTGACCGAATTCTAATGAAAATTTGATTTATAATTATTTTTTATTATTTGTTGATCCTCAGCGAGTGCACGGTTATGCCTATCGGGAACCCTTGGTTGTATGTTTCATTGTGACTTTTGAAGGTTTCCTGTTATCAGGAAGCCTGGTCCATTCGAGATTCAGACCATCTGAGAATGGTTATCGTTGGATGGAATCCCGCAATTTCCATATATTCTGGGAGCTTACATGATGCTACACTTATTCAACCTATGCACTACCCTCGGGAGGATTTCCCCACCCCTAGGGTAGACCTACTTAGGTGACCTATAAACCTCGAAATTGGTAACAAAAAATCTCTTATAGTGAGGTAGCTTAGTGAAATTATATTTACGCAAGTGACAAAAGCGTGATTTTTTTCACCAAAGGATGCCCTAGGGTCACTCGCTTGAAAAATCTGTGGCTGCAAAAAAATTCACAAGTGTGACGTCACAGTGACGTGTTTTTGACGTTTATACTTTAAATGTATGCTAAAATACAGAATATCGTCAAAGTAAGATTCCTGAACTAAACCACCACGACTTTTCCAACTGTAACAAGTTGTGTACTCAGCAAATGTTATTAAGAGTTCAAAATAGTAACATGTATGTGGAAAAAGAGGAAACGAGTAGTATAGAAAGCAGCAATTTTGGGGGTGCGTGGGGTGTGTTTGAGGGACCATCCGTGGTCCGAATGCGTCGTGTGAGGTGTCAAAGTGAAGCTCTCGTGATGTAGACCACGACTTGAGGGATGTCCATGTCGTCTGTGACGTCATTGCTGACGTCATCAGTAGGAGTAGTACCCAAGTGGGCATTTTGGGGGTGTGAAGGAAGATGTTTGTGGTGGAGATGGACCATCCGTTGTCCGAATGTGTCGTGTGAGGTGTCAAAGTGAAGCTCTCGTGGTGTAGACCACGACTTGAGGGATGTCCATATCATCTGTGATGTCATTGGTGATGTCATCAATAGGAGTAGTACCCAAAGTGGGCATTTTGGGGGTGTGAAGGAAAGTGTTTTTGGGTAGAGATGGACCATCCATGGACCGAATGCATCGTGTGAGGTGTCATCGTGTTGCAATGCCTGCCAATGCCAAACTTAACGCTTCAAAGCGCTGGTGAAATAGATCAAAAGCTCTGATTTTCTAGATATTCAATGAGTCACTAATTCATCGAAATGCAGTGACGCCCGTCAACCCCCGTTGTTACGCCTTAACGCCCTATATGTACGCTTTAACGCCCGTCTCAACGCTTTATACTCTTCGCCATGTTGTATAGCCATTGTACAAATATAGCACTATCTATGAATCATTATGACCACGATAACCAGCGTTGGTCAGGATGGCCGAGTGGTCTAAGGCGCCAGTCTCAAGATCTATGAAATCTGACCGTGGGCCATCTGCTGATACGAAGATATCAATCATGCGAAATATATCCACAGTCTTCTCCGGGGTATGGGTATACTGGTCTGCACATGCGGGCGTGGGTTCGAATCCCACTCCTGACTCGCACCCTTTTACTGGTTACACGAAGTCATAGAAATGAGAATGTTGTTGTTGTTGAGATAGTGTAGTTTCTCAATTTCGAGTAGATAAAAGTCAAGGGGAGTAATCCAGTTTAGTAACACAGAAAGCAGAAACTATCAACGTTAATTTTTCGGGGAATTTTCTGGAAAACCCTGTTCTATTTATAGATCACTTGGGAATAGTAGAGAAAGGAGAGTTTCGGAGGTGCAAACAAGCGCGTTTGGAGAGAGTTGGCGATGTTCGCTCTGGCTACTTACCTCAGCGTATCCGGAAAGTGACATCACAGAGGTCATATGCAAAATTTTTAGGTCAACTTGGGGTCACGGTGGACCAACGCTGCAACGCCTATGTTAACACCATAACGCTTTATCTTAACGCACAACGCCATGACGCCATGACGTAGACAGATGAGAGAACAACAACAAGGATGACAGGTCAATCATGTTATTAGCCCCTCCAGTACATCATACCCACGCTGGGGGAGCTGCATTGGGTATGTTTACAATTCAAGTAGGCTCGTGTCCAATTAGAAGCCGTCGTTTGAGAAGGTTTGATCTTAGGCCAGAATCGCTTTTGGCCTAAGTGTCGTCGGGCAGGCCAGAATACTGTAACGGTAGAATACAAGCGTCTAGTCCGTCATTCATAATTCAGCCGTCGTCCATTAAAGAATATCCGCGTCCATAATCCAAAGACCTATTCCATATCCTTATAACAGTATTAGCACCAAATTCAAAAAGACAATCATAGTATACATAAACATAGGCTAGTTTCCTTCAAGAGAGAAGCGGTAAAATCCGTATCGCTGATCAGTATTCTTAATCCATAATAATCGTTCTAAAGTCCTAAAGCATCGTTCTTTAATTGTTCTAAAGCATGTCCTAAAACACTGTTTGCGCATTCGGGGTGTAGTAAGTAAAGTGGTCAGTATTGAGGTCCACAGAGATATATTTGAGAGATTGAGGTTCTATATCTCATATAAAGATGGAATGTAGGGTTTCATCTTGAAGCTCTCGTGGTGTAGACCACGATTTGAGTGATTTCCATGTCATTTGCGTCATTGGTGACGTCATCGCTACGAGTGGTAGCGAAATTTGTATTAGTCGACCAATACATATGGACTGATAATCCTATATGTACAGACACCACCAACACTACCACCACGCACCACCACCACTACCAGGCGTTGACGCCCGTCATCGTCCGGTGGTGGTGGTAGCTCCCGTAGGGCGGAGCTCTTGGATCAGAGCTCTTGGAGCACGGAGCTCTTGGAGCTCGGAGCTCTTGGAGTCTGAGCTTGGAGCTCTTGGAGCGCAGAGCTCAGAAATGACGTCATCATACGCATGCGCACACCCCTGTACCCTATAGCCCATAGGGCAAAGGGTACACCAAGGTAGCCGACTACAGAGATAATCTAGGCAGTGCGTTGTTTAAAGATTTCACAACTTCTGCCTGAATGTTTACATGTACCGATACACTGTACGTAAACTGAGTGTGTGGTGAATAAACATTATTGAAAAGGTCAGTAAAAGGTCATGACAGCTGATACAGTGAAGTAATTGAGTGTGATGAATATAAGAGATAGCTAATAAAGTGAAGTAATTGAGTGTGATGTATTAACATCACAAAATATAAGAGATAGATACATGTAGCTGTTTATTGTATCTCGGTAAAAAATTGTGTTAAACTGATCGCAAAATGACCAACAATAATTCCCAATTTGGTGGCCATTTTGAACTCATCAAAGCTGGCCTATCTGTGATATTGTCACGATACATTTACTGAACATCAGTATCATTTACCTTTCATGTAAAAGTGTTCACCATATGAAATAGAAATGCGTACAAAGAGTAGGCAGTTGGTTTAGTTCAACACATTTTACTCCCGCCCACCCCCTCCCACCCCCCTTCCAAATTACAACATACACCCCACCCCATGCAGAGTTCAGCTTGCAGCCATAGATTTTCTGGGTCCTGGAACAATCACAAATCAGCAAGCAAAAGATAATACTTTTGTCACTAATGTAAATAACTTCCGACTTTTTTACGGTAAGCCACTCGACTATTAGGTCAAGTACACACTTAAATCATATCAAACCCTACTTCGTAGATCTTGTGACGTTAGTCACACTGCTCATGTATTATAACTGCATTTTGAAAGCCAGATTGAAGTTCCTGATTCTGTGTCACGATGGATATATACCTATGTGGATAATGTTACCACGCTGTCAGAAGGATATGGTCACTCTGACCATTCCAGTATAGGTTTGATACAAACGTGTATGGCAAGCCGTTTTGGTATTTATTCAGTTATTTTTTTATGTCAAAATTTCTTTTTTTTATATGAAAATCTTTTATATCACATGAGCAGTGTGAATAACGTCACAGGACCTACGAAGTACAGTAGGCATTAGGACTCGAACGCGAACTGAACTCTTGGAAATCCCCACCCCCAGTTGAAATCCTGCCTATATTAAGATGGGCACCGCCCAAGTCAGAATCGCCAGTGATTTTCATAAAAATCACCAGAAATTTTCATCAAAAGTAGGTCAGTTCAGAACTTGTTGGTAACAGTCTCCTAATGCGCCTTCATTCCAAAAATAAATAACGATCGCCGATTTAATTTTACAATTTTTTAACTAAAGGAAACACATTGAATAATAAAAAGTTCAGTAGATTTCAAGCTTTACGTGTGAAAATACATTTACATCTCTTTAATGGTTTTCAGTGCACTTGTTCAGGATCAAAACAACTTTTTGAATCGCATTATTTTTCCAACAATACAACAAATGTTTATATATAGTACTATAGTAGAAAGGTAGCATTTATGTAGTTTACGGTAATTCAACTCAAGACCAACACCTTCTCTGCACAAGATAATAATGATTCTATGTCATTCTCCTGAGCATAACCGGTACAAAGACGAATAAATAGCGTCTCTACATCACGTTGTTACCTAGATATATGAGACAACACATTTTGGGTATCGGCAATCTGATTAATGTACTATTCCGGTTTTCTTGTTTCACATTATATTCTATGACGGTTGATCGGTGATTTTCTTCATTGATAAACATTAAACCACCTCAGATTCGTTGTGTGAATCGGAATTACATTGCTGTGACACACCAACACACTCCGTGGCAGTGATTCTGTATCCGCTAATCAAGGAATCAAAATGGACCAAGATTTGAAATGACAAGAAAAATTTAGACATATTTTGTTTACACATGTAATTTTTTGTTTAAATTATATCCCAGTGTGACATATAGTCAATATTCAAGAGGTACAAAAAAAACTCAAAGTATGTGCTCATATTTTCACATCATGATCAAAGTTACTTTATCTAGTTAAATTCTACCCAAAGAAAATAAATTAAGACCTTTTAAACATGCCGTCAATGCCAGATGTTGAGTTTTATACAGCTGTAGATCAGGGCTCTGGGTGCATA
>JAVTVY010016676.1:0-63937 GCA_036873755.1 Hanleya hanleyi
TTTTTGTCAGATTTTCTTCCCGTAAATGAGTCCCGATTTTTAGGCACACCCAAGGGGCATAACTGAGGCAGGACAAAATTTACTCCATGATCCCGATAAGCGTGAAAACGAAGCCAGCACTCGATTTGTACGTACTCGTTTGCAGCGTTGATAATGCTGAATAGGATGGTATTATAGATATAAGCTATTAAGCTGTCGTGGAGGAGCATCCAACTGGACTAATGGTCCGTCCGTTTTCAATATTCTGCGCATGCGCAGTCTGGCCGTAGTATTGAAAGCAGGCATTTTGGGGGGTATGTGGGTGTGTGTTTGGGGTAGAGATGGACCGATATGGGTCCGAATGGGTCGTGGAAGGTGTCAAAGTGAAGCTTGTGTAGGTAGAGTCAGAATGGCGTGTTTTAAAGTGCAAGTCGCGTCAATCTGTGCATGCGGAGTTGGTTGTAGTAAGTAAAATGGCCATATTGGGGCAGTACAAGAAGGTTTTTGGTGTCGAGATGGACCATCCTTGGTCCGAATGCGTCGTGCGGGGTGTCCTTTTGTAGCTCTCGGGTGGCCCTCCACAGTTTCGTAGTAATGGCCCCTCTCTAATTTCATAATACGATAGACTGCCCTTGTTCTGCTACATCATAATTCTTCTTGTCTTCTTAATAGCTTATATCTATAATGCCATCCTATTCAGCATTATCAACGCTGCAAATGAGTACGTACAAATCGAGTGCTGGCTTCGTCTACATGCTGATCGGGATCATGGAGTAAAGTTTGTCCTGCCTCAGTTATGCCCCTTGGGTGTGCCTAAAAATCGGGACAATAAACGGGCAGGTTGACACCCACTTTTGTTTGCCTTTTTAAGTTGAGACCGGACCAGGGAACGTGAGTAAGAAGTTTAATTGAAATCGCTTTTACAGATTTTTCTGGAAATTGAGCCGAATTTGACCATTTTTCGACATTTTTAAGGGGTTTTCTAGGAAAAATGAAGCAAGCATGGAGGAGAATGTTCGAGTTTAATTTTTCTATAACATAGCAGTGATATATCTTAAAATAATAGTTTCATCATGCTCTTTCAGAAAATATATACATATAAGTGATTTGGGTTGAAGGTTTTACGACAACTGGTGGCCGAAAAACGGACCCATAGTCTATTCCATGCCGAATAAAAGAATCTCCGGAGTGCACCCTTTAAGGCATAATAGTGGAGTCTATGCATTATCTTAATGTTGACTCCGTTACGGAGCGGAGATGTATCATTACGCCAGATTGTTTAATTTTGACTGCCTAGTTACACCTGAAGCGCTATTTTCGGAAGCAGGTGGAAAGAAGACCAGGAGTTCGATTAAAATATCCACAGTGTGCCCATTAGTATACAATTGAGGTTACTGCATACTGTATTCCATACTGGAGTTATCTCCCCCTGGACTGAGATTTCGGTGGATATTATGGCAGAACGAGGTCCTATCAGAATGATATAAATTTGCAAGTGTAAATTTTCTTTACAAGAGAACCCATTTACAGTCCATAAAGGATGGAATGGATGTATATTATTATGGTTTTACAAATTATTTCTCAAGTTTCTGAAGTATTTCCCATGTTTCTAAGAGAAAATTGGGTGCAAAATTACCAATAATTTGACTTGGTTACATCTCTTATTTGCATTTTCCCGCGTTTCTGCTATCATTGGAAAGCGGAAAAGTAACCACGGCCTTCATATTGCCGAATGGATGACCATTATTAAGAAGAAATAGGTTAATTTTGAGTTTTGTTCTCGAAAATCCTGCTAGAATTGGCAAATTGATCAAAACAAAGATGGGGTAGGGGGAAAGTTATCGGTCGGATTTCCCAAAATAATATGTATAACTGGCAAGTGTTGTATACCGCCATACTCGCAAACACTCTGAGATTACGATACATGTGGATAATTAATTTCGTAAAAAACATCCTGTCCCTTAAGGTGGCCCTCCACAGTTTCGTAGTAATGGCCCCTCTCTAACTTCATAATACGATAGACTGCCCTTGTTCTGCTACATCATAATTCTTCTTGTCTTCTTAATAGCTTATATCTATAATGCCATCCTATTCAGCATTATCAACGCTGCAAACGAGTACGTACAAATCGAGGGCTGGCTTCGTCTACACGCTGATCAGGATCATGGAGTAAAGTTTGTCCTGCCTCAGTTATGCCCCTTGGGTGTGCCTAAAAATCGGGACTCATTTACGGGAAGAAAATCTGACAAAAAACGGTTAGGTTTTCACCCCCTTTTTTTTGCCTTTTTAAGTTGAGACCGGATCAGGGAACGTGAGTAAGAAGTTTAATTGAAATCGCTCTTACAGATTTTTCTGGATATTGAGCCGAATTTGACCATTTTTCGACATTTTTAAGGGGTTTTCTAGGAAAAATGAAGCAAGCATGGAGGAGAATGTTCTAGTTTAATTTTTCTATAACATAGCAGTGTTATATCTTAAAATAATAGTTTCATCATGCTCTTTCAGAAAATATATACATAAAAGTGATTTGGGTTGAAGGTTTTATGACAACTGGTACTTGAAAAACGGACCCATAGTCTATTCCATGCCGAATAAAAGAATCTCCGGAGTGCACCCTCGGGGTGTAGACCCCGATTTGAGGGCTGTCCATGTCATCTGTGACGTTATCGGTGACGTCATCAGTACGAGTAGTAGCGAAAGTGGACATTTTGGGGCAGTGAAGGAAGGTATTTGGGGTAGAGAGGGACCATCCTTGGTCCGAATGCGTCGTGTGAGGTGTCATCTTGTAGCAACGCCCGCCAACGCCAAGCTTAATGCTTCAACGCCCTGGTGAAATATCTCAGAAACTCTGATTTTCTAGATATTCCATGGAATTGTCACAAATTCTTCGAAATGCAGTGACGTCCGTCGTTACGCCTTAACAGACCGGAGAGAGAACAACAATAACAAGGATGACACATGAGAGAACAACAACAACAAGTTTTTTTTCATATAGTTTATTTTCCCAACTCAAGAAAACTCTTGTCCAATCAGAGGCCACCATTTGTATCTGTTATATTCCTCCTTGTCCGTTAGATGTATTTTCGGCTGCTCTTGTCTGTCGCCATTTCAGAAAGTTCTGGAAATTGAGCCGAATTTGACCATTTTTCGACATTTTTAGGGGGTTTTCTAGGAAAAATGAAGCAAGCATGGAGGAGAATGTTCGAGTTAAATTTTTCTATAACATAGCAGTGTTATATCTTAAAATAATAGTTTCATCATGCTTTTTCAGAAAATATATACATATAAGTGATTTGGGTTGAAGGTTTTGCGACAACTGGTGGCCGAAAAACGGACCCATAGTCTATTCCATGCCGAATAAAAGAATCTCCGGAGTGCACCCTCGGGGTGTAGACCCCGATTTGAGGGCTGCCCATGTCATCTGTGACGTTATCGGTGACGTCATCAGTACGAGTAGTAGCGAAAGTGGACATTTTGGGGCAGTGAAGGAAGGTATTTGGGGTAGAGAGGGACCATCCTTGGTCCGAATGCGTCGTGTGAGGTGTCATCTTGTAGCAACGCCCGCCAACGCCAAGCTTAATGCTTCAACGCCCTGGTGAAATATCTCAGAAACTCTGATTTTCTAGATATTCCATGAATTGTCACAAATTCTTCGAAATGCAGTGACGTCCGTCGTTACGCCTTAACAGACCGGAGAGAGAACAACAACAACAAGGATGACACATGAGAGAACAACAACAACAAGTTTTTTTTCATATAGTTTATTTTCCCCAATGCTGGGGGAGCCGTTGGGTATGTTTACAACTCAAGAAAACTCTTGTCCAATCAGAGGCCACCATTCCTTCTTGTCCGTCAGATGTATTTTCGGCTGCTCTTGTCTGTCGCCATTTCAGAAAGTTCCATCTTTGCTCGGTGTGACCTAAGCGTCGTCGGGCAGGCATGGATATTCTTCGGGCAGCATGTCCTGAAACAGTTGTTTGCGCATTCTGATCGCATTTTCCAGGGCCTCGGTGGGTGGTAGTCCCATGGCCTCTTCCAAGTGACGCTTGGTCTTCATGATGGACCTATGCGTGGGGTCGCCTTTCATTTCAAGCGATAGTAAGGTATACTGTTCATAGATCGCCATGGCTGTTTTCTTGATGCAGGGGGCGCATTTGGGTGTACGCCTGTTGTAAATTATCCTCTCCGGCGTCCTCGATCGCTGCAGCGTAAGTATTGATAGCTGCTGTCACAATACGATCCCAGAAGGTAGGTTCTGCCTCACTTTCCACGGACGTAGGCTGACTATCTGAGGTCAAGCTCTCCGTATCACTAGATAGACTCTCAGCAATCTCTGTTTCGGTATCAGTCGATACACTCTCAGCAGTCTATGTATCAG
The DNA here is from genome assembly GCA_036873755.1 of Hanleya hanleyi. Taxonomy (NCBI): domain Eukaryota; kingdom Metazoa; phylum Mollusca; class Polyplacophora; order Lepidopleurida; family Hanleyidae; genus Hanleya; species Hanleya hanleyi. The sequence goes on from JAVTVY010016676.1 coordinate 4,358, forward strand.
CATCCGCCTCAACGGACTCCTCGGAGTCTTCAATCCCATGTATACTTTTCTGGTGTCGCATCATATCGTAATGTCTGGTGAACATGCGTTCGCACTCAGGGCAAGTATAAGCCATGTTGACGGTTGAACGTCGACTGTGCGTGTTTTTGGAAATACGCTTGCTTTTATAGACAGTAACGCCCATCAACGCTTACCTTAACACTTCAACGCCCTGGTGAATTAGCTCAGAAGCTCTGATTTTCATGGAATTGACACCAATTCATCGAAACGCAGTGACGCCCGTCAACGCCCGTCGCTACGCCTTAACGCCCGTCTCAACGCCTTAACACGCTTTCTTAACGCTTTAACGTCGTTTAATGATGCGTTCGAACAAATGTTTCTTTTGTGCTATTGCTCTGGCATACGCCGCTTTCCAGTTCATGCCCGAGGTTTTCAACATTGACACTGTTCTTTCAATTTCCATATGGACTGGGTCCTTATCCAACAATTTCATATGGGTCACGAGGTCGACATACCGCTGACGTAAATGCCGTCGTAGTCTGGGTGCCAATCTGTTATGGGCTAAAATTGCGGCTTCCTCTTTCGAATACCCTTTGCGTTGAAACTTGTTTTCTGTGGCCCTCAACGTCTTGCCCATCTCGGCGTTCATACCTTCTTTGAACAAATCCTTCCATAGCCTCGAGTTCACATTATGTTTATTCCCTTGTACGAGTTTGAGTTGGTCCTTCACGGTTGGGTGATATTCCGGGACTGATGGTATGAAGGGGCCCCGCTGTATGGGCGTGGGTTGCTGCTGCTGCTCTACCAGATGTGGACTCGGTGGAAGGTGTCGGGGTATATGACGTTGCGGTGATCCCTCGCCGGGTAGCAGGTGGGTCGTCAGCCGGCGATCTTCGGGGATATGGGCTTTTAAATCTACGAATAGGTAGCCGTACGGACGACTTGTTGCCCTTTGAAACGCCTGCATGAAATGGTCGATGTTCTGAGGATAAATTCGACTACCAAACACTCGGATTTGTGCTTTGTCAATGGGATTGGAGAACAACACAAAGTATTGGCAGTTCAAGGCAATCTCTCTGGACGCCTTCCCTTGAGGAAAGAGATTCTGGGTCAAATAGATGACGGACAGATTCCTGTCATGGGATCCTTTAGTAAACAAGTCGGCAACGTGTGAATTGTCCTTGGCCGCATCAATGAACAAGTGTCCCTCATCAGTCCTTATGTATTGGTCGACAGATCAACATGTCGTGTACGTGTACGTTCTGTCAGAGAACCTTCTCTCGTCGCGATAGTATGCTCAGGCACATTCAAGGCAAACACAACCAAGAGACACCGCCGAGTCCCGCTATAGGTCCAACAAGTGCAGTAGCGCATTCCTATACCATGACGGTGAGCCCAGCTCCGACACGTGGTGTTTGGTGTTATAGCCAATGGCAGCCCGCCTACGAAACTACGCGATTACAGAATGTGAGTTTCGTCCCAGGGATTCCTCACGACATAGACGAACCGTATTACTTTGACCCCGAGCAGACCAACGTGGTAGTGCTAGATGATCTGATGAGTGTGGCCAAGGACAATTCACACGTTGCCGACTTGTTTACTAAAGGATCCCATCACAGGAATCTGTCCGTCATCTATTTGACCCAGAATCTCTTTCCTCAAGGGAAGGCGTCCAGAGATATTGCCTTGAACTGCCAATACTTTGTGTTGTTCTCCAATCCCATTGACAGAGTACAAATCCGAGTGTTTGGTAGTCGAATTTATCCTCAGAACATCGACCATTTCATGCAGGCGTTTCAAGGGGCAACAAGTCGTCCGTATGGCTACCTATTCGTAGATTTAAAAGCCCATACCCCCGAAGATCGCCGGCTGACGACCCACCTGTTACCCGGCGAGGGATCACCGCAACGTCATATACCCCGGCACCATCCACCGAGTCCACATCTGGTAGAGCAGCAGCAGCAACCCACCCCCATACAGCGGGGCCCCTTGATACCATCAGTCCCGGAATATCACCCAACCGTGAAGGACCAACTCAAACTCGTACAAGGGAATAAACATAATGTGAACTCGAGGCTATGGGAGGATTTGTTCAAAGAAGGTATGAACGCCGAGATGGGCAAGACGTTGAGGGCCACAGAAAACAAGTTTCAACGCAAAGGGTATTCGAAAGAGGAAGCCGCAATTTTAGCCCATAACAGATTGGCACCCAGACTACGACGGGCTTTACGTCAGCGGTATGTCGACCTCGTGACCCATACGGAATTGTTGGATAAGGACCCAGTCCATATGAAAATTGAAAGAACTGCGTCGATGTTGAAAACCTCGGCCATGAACTGGAAAGCGGCATATTCCAGAGCAATAGCACAAAAGAAACATTTGTTCGAACGCATCATTAAACGACGTTAAAGCGTTAAGAAAGTGTGTTAAGGCGTTGAGACGGGCGTTAAGGCGTAGCGACGGGCGTTGACGGGCGTCACTGCATTTCGATGAATTGGTGTCAATTCCATGAAAATCAGAGCTTTGTTAAGCTAAGCGTTGATGGGCGTTACTGTCTATAAAAGCAAGCGTATTTCCAAAAACACGCACAGTCGACGTTCAACCGTCAACATGGCTTATACTTGCTCTGAGTGCGAACGCACGTTCACCAGACATTACGATATGATGCGACACCAGAAAAATATACATGGGATTGAAGACTCCGAGGAGTCCGTTGAGGCGGATGCTGATACAGAGACTGCTGAGAGTGTATCGACTGATACCGAAACAGAGATTGCTGAGAGTCTATCTAGTGATACGGAGAGCTTGACCTCAGATAGTCAGCCTACGTCCGTGGAAAGTGATGGCAGAACCTACCTTCTGGGATCGTATTGTGACAGCAGCTATCAATACTTACGCTGCAGCGATCGAGGACGCCGGAGAGGATAATTTACAACAGGCGTACACCCAAATGCGCCCCCGCATCAGGAAAACAGCCATGGCGATCTATGAACAGTATACCTTACTACCGCTTGAAATGAAAGGCGACCCACGCACAGGTCCATCATGAAGACCAAGCGTCACTTGGAAGAGGCCATGGGACTACCACCCACCGAGGCCCTGGAAAATGCGATCAGAATGCGCAAACAACTGTTTCAGGACATGCTTCGATAGGCTTCTGATTTACGTGAAGATAAATAGATATAACAAGTTTGGTTGCCATGCATGAAACGGTTCTGTAGATATCGCGGTAACGGACGTACGGACGTACGGACGTACAGACGAACGGACAGCCGTACATGATGACGACAATACCCCTAGGCCAAAGTTGGCCGAGGGGTAAAAACCCAGAACCAAGTCAGTACATCCCATACAGTCATACCCAGGCCGAAAAGACACGGACCTCACCGAAGAGACACGGACCTCACCGAAAAGACACGGAGGTCACCGAAGAGGCACGAAGGTGAACGACATTGTGGAAAAACCCCACAGACAGGTCAGTACATGGCCTATCATGTTCTGAAGATGGCGGACCTCACCGAAAAGACACGGACGTACCCGAAAAGACACGGACCTCACCGAAAAGACACGAAGGTGAACGACATTGTGGAAAAACCCCACAGACATGTCAGTAGATGTCCTATCATGTTCACAGGTCACGCCCCATTCACCCAGATCGGAAGCGACGTCATACCTGCAAGAGCGCCCCCTGGCGGAAAAAGGAACCAAGAGTTATCTCCCTGGAAAAAACGACTTTATCCGTCCCCTATATACTACTCACGTCGGAGAATTGAATATTATTCGCTATAGCAGATAATCATTATTTTACTGGAAAGTTGAGCCGTTTTATCAAGAATAAACAACCTCCTCAGCCTCCTCGTCAAAGTTGATCCATTAATGGTTGTATCTCTCCTTGATATTCCTGATTTTGGGATGTTTCTGTAGATCAATTTTTGCTGCGCTTATTACATCGGCTTGGACTTTCAGCTCCGTGTTCTTGTCTATCTTACACTTTGTAGCAGTGTTTATTTTACCCATGAACGGATTTGTACAGACCAAAGCAACTCAGGCAGAAAGCACTCCATTTCTGGGTTTCAAAACTGTGATCAAAGAAAACAGTTAGTACGAATATGAACAATGTTTCGAAAAGAATTGCCGGACGGTTTTTGCGTCTGTTGCCTTTGACTAAACAAACCCACAATACTGATTTCTATCTTCTAGCTGCTGGACCGTCCCCGAACGTGGAGAATGTAGCGGTAGTGATTTTTCATTGGCCGAAGAATTTAAACATGGCGGAAAAATTGTCTTTTCGGTTAAGGAAAGCTGCGAGAATGCGCGAATAAACTACCCACGGAAAGTCTAGAACGGGTTCCGAGATTTAACATAAAAGGTGGGTTTCATTATTTTGAGTGTAGAAAATGGCGTATAAAGTATCGTTTTCTGAGTGCCGGACATTTCGGTCCCGCAGCTACCCAAGTTGACATGGCTTCGTTCATTCCTTTACTACGCCATGATGCCTCTCAATGAAATTACATGTAAACTCCGGGAGCACACGGCTCCGTGGGTCGTTCGGCTATATCCGGCAATAAAACAACCCCTCCCAGCTCTCTGCCCATTTGTTTTTTCGAGTTCGGCAAAGAGTTTGATTGCCGTGAAGAGTCCATCCGTCTGCAATCAGTCTTCAAACATCAACGGTCGGTTGAATTCTCCGCCATTATCTTCATACGTGTCACGTGATCAGCAGCCTATCGTACCCACGTGACCGGCCGTACAAAGATAATGGCGGAGAATTCAACCGACCGTTGATGTTTGAAGACTGATTGCAAACGGATGAGCTCTTCACGGCAATCAAACTCTTTGCCGAACTCGAAAAAACAAATGGACAGAGAGCTGGGAGGGGTTGTTTTATTGCCGGATAGAGCCGAACGACCAACGGAGCCGTGTGCTCCCGGAGTTTACATGTAATTTGTAATTTGTAGGAATCAACGAAGCCATGTCAACTTGGCTATCCCGCAGCTAAATCGATTTTGCCGGTTAAACTGGCAGACCCTACATTCAATAGAAATCAGTATTATAAAATATCTTGTAGGGGCTGCATGTCGGACTAGGAAAATACATACAGCTACAATGTGTCAAATGGACAAGGGCCCTTAGCTGAAAATCAATGCCGATACAATAAGTGAGTGAGTGAATAGAATTTAACGTCGCTTTCAACAATATTTCAGCTATATCTCGATGAACCAACTAAGCGCCACCCAGTCAAGTTGCATTCCCGCTACTTCAAAGAAGAAATCTTCGAAGCAGCATGGAACCAGACACCCTCCATCCACCCTTTAAAACACTGAGGACAGCACACAAGACACAGACAGGACGCTTACATGGTGCAATGACAAGTGATATTACAGTGCTAGACATCACATTATCAAGTTCCTGTTGCATCTCAGCAAAATGCATTGAAGCAACAGGAATCCGTGCCAACCGGACACCCACCAACCACCCGCTGATACAAATAATTGCGGTACCAATGTACCTCCTGTTGAGTATGATCTAGGTACCAAACATGATGTGACGGGTCATAATGTCAACATATGGCAGACGATGTACAATGGTATTATTAGTGACCTTTTTAAGGACTCAAAAGTTGCTAAGAAGGTAATACTTACAACTAGCTCCGAAAGGAATTGCCGCGCACCCTTCTTTCGAACAGGCCTGCCAGAGGCCGGAATTTATCTCTTGATTTTCAACGGTCCATAAGCTCCACCAGGGCGCGGCGAACGCGAACATCTGAATGATAACCGCCAGGACGAGAAACCCAAGAAGGCCACATATTAGAGAACGTATATCCGACATCATGAAGCTCTGGTTCCTATGGTTAGAATAAACATTGACAGTGAGATAGAATTGAAGACAGAATCTTCAGGCTTACAGGCTTATGTTCTATCATAATCCGGCAGTTTTCCAACACATTTTGTTCTGGATGTGGCCAAATTGAGCATCACAGTAACACCACCCACAATCATAAACGAACAGGTTAGGACGATGCCACTCTCTAAAATGGAGGTAAAGAAGGCCGTTTTTACTCAATAACTTTTGATTCCTTCTTAACCAATGCTTCAAAACTTAAGGTGCATTAGTTTACCTATTTTTCCATGTCCTAAAATTAATTTGCCATTTGAAGAACAATCAATGTTGTTGAAACAGTGCGACAGATGTTTTGCCTATGCAAATTAGATAGATGACAATTATATTTACTACCATTTGATGCGGACATATATGTCTGTGTGCACCTCAAGAGGATTTTGCTGAAGTCGTATATGTGAACTGATTTATTTAGCAATTCAAAACTTACAAATTTCTTGCAGCAAATTTTCAAGGATATTTGTACCGGTACAACAATTCCTGTTCGGAACTCCTGTAAATGAAGAGGAGGGTGACTGAAAATATTAGCGGAAATGCTATTGGCTAGTATTTTCGGAGTCATCACCCGTCTCCTGTATTCTGTCAAGTTGATCAGTGGATCCCAACGTTGTTGATCAATAGACCAACTGATTTGCACACTTAATCATAATCTAACGCTTCACAGCTCGTCTTATTGGGCTGATTTTGGGGGTTCATTGAATACCTCCAGGCGAAAACCGTCATGGATAAATTCAAAATGGCGTCACTAAAATGTCTTATGAATCAGCATTATTATGTTTTTTGTCCGGTTCTTAATTTCCTTCTTTCTGCAACTTGTACAAATATCATTTACATTAATCTTTTACACTATACCCAAGGCCGCCATTTTGAATTTGACCATACAGACTCAGCATAAGGTCAAAGTAATACGCTATGGTGTGAAGCAGATAGGTTGAGAAGTGAGGCTTACATAGGATCTAAACTAGTCTATCCATTAATATTTTATTGTTATGCGTACTTGGATTAAATATTTTACATTCGGTATCAGCGAATAGTTTAGCAGCGAAAATAAAACCCAAACGTATTTTACCATCAGCGCAGTTTTTCTAGGTCACGTTACTGGAGTGTGGACGGAACGCGGTTTGCTATGCAAGTTGGTCAAGGGTTCGCCTTTGGCTCACAAATAGAAACCGCGACGTGGTGAAGATGTGCTCAACAAGCGCAGAGACTCTTTTAGCGAGTTCACACAAAACATATGGTGGCCGAAAGGGGCCATCATAAAAACCTGCACACTGTTTCAACTATGCGACTTACATGGAGGCGAAAATATTAGACGTAAACTCGAAAAACCATGTAGAAATCGGTAGTATGGATATTAGCATTCACACTGTGAGCTAACGCTCAATTTGAATATAATAGTTCACTAGCAAATGTGCTATATTTAGTGACCGTCATGTGAGACGTTATTAGTATATAAAGGCTAAATTCCCCGAGTATTATTTATGTAAATGAGATGACGTCATCGATGACGTTACAGAGGTCAAAGGGCAAATCCGGGTCAAAGGTCACTTCCGGTCACGTGACCTTTGTATTCTTCCGCGGTGCTGCGGTCGCTTCCGGTTCCGGGAACACGCCTCCGCAAAGTTGTCCTGAGACTTCAAATACGCTGGTTCTCCGGCAATGTCCCGCAATCTACGGTCATCTCCGGCAATCTCCGGTCGTCTCCATGAGAATAGATAGCCTTTATCTGCCCTTCCGAAGCATCCATGGACTGTACAGGGTCCCCGACAATATTGCCATCTATTTGCCCATGTTAAATGGCAAGTGGGGAACCCTCAGCTTCTCCATACAGTGGGAGAATGGAAAGGGTCCTAGTGGGAATTGAACCCGGGTCGCTTTATCAAGAGGCCGACGCTCTACCATAGACCACGATTCATATGATACAAACCAAGGTTGAAAATAGCATATATATGCCTACTATATGGCCCATACTGGCCCACTGGCCAATGTTGAACCTAATGGGAAATTTACTCCTGGTCATTGTAGTATGGGTTGTTTGGTTTTGTTTTTCACATCTCAACACCTAGAACACGATGGGCAGGGTCCCGAAGCGATTGGTTGAAATTTTTTGAAAAAGTCACTGTGCGCATGCGTAGTGGGTAAATAGCGCTGGGAGGCCGTTTTGGGGCCTAGAGGGGTCCCTAGAGGCCCGATTGAGTCGAGTGAGGTATCAATGTGAAGCATAAGCCAGGGAGCATCCGACGGGCTGGGTTTGACGTAAAACTGACGTCATTCTGCGCATGCGCAGTAGACAAAGCGTACGGAAATACACGCTTTGGGGTCCAAGTGGGCCACTATTGGGCCGATTGCATCAAGTGAGGTATCATTGTAAAGCATACGCGAGGGAGCATCCAGCAGGATGGTTGAAACGTGAAACTGACGTCATTCTGCGCATGCGCAGTAGACAAAGTGTATGGAAATAGACGTTTTGGGGTCTAGGTGGGTCACTATTGGGCCGATTGCATCGAGTGAGGTATCATTGTAAAGCATACGTGAGGGAGCATCCATCGGGATGACTGAAACGTGGAACTGACGTCATTCTGCGCATGCGGAGTAGACAAAGACTATTCAAATAGACGTTTTGTGGCCGAGAGGGGTCCCTAGAGGTCCGATTGAGTCGAGTGAGGTATCAATGTGAAGCATACGTGAGGTAGCATCCGACGGGCTGGGTGTGACGTAAAAGTGACGTCATTCTGCGCATGCTCAGTAGACAAAGGGTACGCAAATACACGTTTTGGGGTCCAGGTGGGCCACTATTGGGTCGATTGCATCAAGTGAGGTATCATTGTAAAGCATACGCGAGGAAGCATCCAGCGGGATGGCTGAAACGTGAAACTGACGTCATTCTGTGCATGCGCAGTAGACAAAGTGTACGGAAATAGACGTTTTGGGGTCTAGGTGGGCCACTATTGGGCCGATTGCATCGAGTGAGGTATCATTGTAAAGCATACGTGAGGAAGCATCCAGCGGAATGGCTGAAACGCGGAACTGACGTCATTCTGCGCATGCGCAGTAGACAAAGTCTATGCAAATAAACGTTTTGTGGCCGAGGGGCCATTATTGGTCCGATTGGGTCGAGTGAGGTATCATTGTAAAGCATACGTGAGGGAGCATCCGAAGTAAGGGGTGTGACGTGCAACTGACGTCATTCTGCGCATGCGCAGTGAGGAAAGGTTATGGAAATAGACGTTTTGGGGTCTAGGTGGACCACTAGTGGTCCGATGGAGTCCAGTGAGGTATCAATGTAAAGCATACATGGTGGAGCATGCGCCTGGACTAGTGTGTTGTTTGTTTTCAACATTCTGCGCATGTACCATGACGCGCAGACAGGGAATTTTGGGGAAATGGTACGAAAATAGACGTTTTGGGGTCTAGGCGGACCACTAGTGGTTCGATTGCATCAAGTGAGGTATCATTGTAAAGCATACGCCGCGAGGGAGCATCCAGCGGGATGGCTGAACGTGAAACTGACGTCATTCTGCGCATGCGCAGTAGAGAAAGGGTATGGAAATAGACGTTTTGGGGTCTAGGTGGGTCACTAGTGGTCCGATTGGGTCGAGTGAGCTGTCAATGTGAAGCACTCGTGAGATGGCATCCGACGGTATGGCTGAAACATGGAACTGACGTCATTCTGCGCATGCGCAGTAGACTAAGTGTATGGACATAGACGTTTTGGGGCCGAGAGGGTCCACTGGTGGTCCGATTGAGTCGTGAGAGGTATCATTGTAAAGCATACGCGAGGGAGCATCCGACTGGATGGGAGTGACGTAAAACTGACGTCCTTCTGCGCATGCGCAGTGGACAAAGTATATGGAAATAGATGTTTTGGGATCTAGGCGGTGCATTGAATGTGTCTGAGCATATTGTCGCGACGAGAGAAGGTTCTCTGACAGAACGTACATTTACTCGACATGGTACAAGATCAACCACAGACTGAGGCTAATGGTGTACAACCGACCTTATATGACAACTCACTCAACTTCATTCCTCCTCCTCCTCCTTCTCCTCCTCCTTCTTCTCCTCCTCCGCGTTCTCCTACTCCTCCTCACTCTTCCCCCTCCTCCTCCTCCTCACTCCTCCTTCTCACGCCTCCCCATCACTCCTCCTCCTCACTCCTCCTTCTTACGCCTCCTCACTCCTCCTCCTCCTCACTCCTCCTTCTCACCCCTCCTCACTCCTCCCCCTCACTCCTCCTCCTTCCTCTCCTTCTCACGCCTACTCACTCCTCCTCCTCCTCCTCACTCCTCCTTCTCACGCCTCCTCACTCCTCCCCCTCACTCCTCCTCCTCACTCCTCCTTCTCACGCCTACTCACTCCTCCCCCTCCTCCTCCTTCTCACGCCTCCTCACTCCTCAATCCTCCCCTCCTTCTCCTCATTCCTCCTTCTCTTCACTCCTACTCCTACTTTACAATGATACCTCACTTGATGCATCGAGTGAGGTATCATTGTAAAGCATACGTGAGAGAGCATCCAGCGGAATGGCTGAAACGTGGAACTGACGTATTCTGCGCATGCGCAGTAGACAAAGTCTATGCAAATAGACGTTTTGTGGCCGAGAGGGGCCATTAATGGACCGATTGGGTCGAGTGAGGTATCATTGTAAAGCATACGCGAGGGAGCATCCGAAGTAAGGAGTGTGACGTGCAACTGACGTCATTCTGCGCAAGCGCCGTGGGGAAAGATTATGGAAATAGACGTTTTGGGGTCTAGGTGGACCCCTAGTGGTCCGATGGAGTCGAGTGAGGTATCAATGTAAAGCATACATGGTGGAGCATGCGCCTGGACTAGTGTGTTGTTTGTTTTCAACATTCTGCGCATGTACCATGACGCGCAGACAGCGAATTTTGGGGAAATGGTATGGAAATAGACGTTTTGGGGTCTAGGCGGGCCTCTAGTGGTCCGATTGCATCAAGTGAGGTATCATTGTAAAGCATACGCGAGGGAGCATCCAGCGGGATGGCTGAAACGTGAAACTGACGTCATTCTGCGCATGCGCAGTAGAGAAAGGGTATGGAAATAGGCGCTTTGGGGTCTAGGTGGGTCACTAGTGGTCCGATTGGGTCGAGTGAGATGTCAATGTGAAGCACTCGTGAGATGGCATCCGACGGTATGGCTGAAACATGGAACTGACGTCATTCTGCGCATGCGCAGTAGACTAAGTGTATGGACATAGACGTTTTGGGGCCGAGAGGGTCCACTGGTGGTCCGATTGAGTCGTGAGAGGTATCATTGTAAAGCATACGCGAGGGAGCATCCGACTGGATGGGAGTGACGTAAAACTGACGTCCTTCTGCGCATGCGCAGTGGACAAAGTATATGGAAATAGATGTTTTGGGATCTAGGCGGTGCATTGAATGTGTCTGAGCATATTGTCGCGACGAGAGAAGGTTCTCTGACAGAACGTACATTTACTCGACATGGTACAAGATCAACCACAGACTGAGGCTAATGGTGTACAACCGACCTTATATGACAACTCACTCAACTTCATTCCTCCTCCTCCTCCTTCTCCTCCTCCTTCTTCTCCTCCTCCGCGTTCTCCTACTCCTCCTCACTCTTCCCCCTCCTCCTCCTCCTCACTCCTCCTTCTCACGCCTCCCCATCACTCCTCCTCCTCACTCCTCCTTCTTACGCCTCCTCACTCCTCCTCCTCCTCACTCCTCCTTCTCACGCCTCCTCACTCCTCCCCCTCACTCCTCCTCCTTCCTCCTCCTTCTCACGCCTACTCACTCCTCCCCCTCCTCCTCCTCCTCACTCCTCCTTCTCACGCCTCCCCACTCCTCAATCCTCCCCTCCTTCTCCTCATTCCTCCTTCTCTTCACTCCTACTCCTGCTTTACAATGATACCTCACTTGATGCATCGAGTGAGGTATCATTGTAAAGCATACGTGAGAGAGCATCCAGCGGAATGGCTGAAACGTGGAACTGACGTATTCTGCGCATGCGCAGTAGACAAAGTCTATGCAAATAGACGTTTTGTGGCCGAGAGGGGCCATTAATGGACCGATTGGGTCGAGTGAGGTATCATTGTAAAGCATACGCGAGGGAGCATCCGAAGTAAGGAGTGTGACGTGCAACTGACGTCATTCTGCGCATGCGCAGTGGGGAAAGGTTATGGAAATAGACGTTTTGGGGTCTAGGTGGACCCCTAGTGGTCCGATGGAGTCGAGTGAGGTATCAATGTAAAGCATACATGGTGGAGCATGCGCCTGGACTAGTGTGTTGTTTGTTTTCAACATTCTGCGCATGTACCATGACGCGCAGACAGCGAATTTTGGGGAAATGGTATGGAAATAGACGTTTTGGGTCTAGCCGGGCCTCTAGTGGTCCGATTGCATCAAGTGAGGTATCATTGTAAAGCATACGCGAGGGAGCATCCAGCGGGATGGCTGAAACGTGAAACTGACGTCATTCTGCGCATGCGCAGTAGAGAATGGGTATGGAAATAGACGTTTTGGGGTCTAGATGGGTCACTAGTGGTCCGATTGGGTCGAGTGAGGTGTCAATGTGAAGCACTCGTGAGATGGAACTGACGTGATTCTGCGCATGCACAGTAGACTAAGTGTATGGACATAGACGTTTTGGGGCCGAGAGGGTCCACTGGTGGTCGGATTGAGTCGTGAGAGGTATCATTGTAAAGCATACGCGAGGGAGCATCCGACGGGATGGGAGTGACGTAAAACTGACGTCCTTCTGCGCATGCGCAGTGGACAAAGTATATGGAAATAGATGTTTTGGGATCTAGGCGGTGCATTGAATGTGTCTGAGCATATTGTCGCGACGAGAGAAGGTTCTCTGACAGAACGTACATTTACTCGACATGGTACAAGATCAACCACAGACTGAGGCTAATGGTGTACAACCGACCTTATATGACAAATCACTCAACTTCATTCCTCCTCCTCCTCCTTCTCCTTCTCCTCCTCCGCGTTCTCCTACTCCTCCTCACTCCTACTCCTACTCCTCCTCCTCCTCCCCCTCACTCCTCCCCCTCCTCCTCCTCACTCCTCCTTCTCACGCCTCCTCCTCCTCCTCACTCCTCCTCACTCCTCCCCCTCCTTCTCCTCATTCCTCCTTCTCTTCACTCCTACTCCTACTTTACAATGATACCTCACTGGATGCAATCGGACCACTAGTGGCCGGCCTAGACCCCAAAACGTCTATTTCCATACCATTTTCCCACAATACCCTGTCTGCGCATGCGCAGAATGCTGAAAACAAACAACACACTAGTCCAGGCGCATGCTCCTCCATGTATGCCTTACATTGATACCTCACTCGACTCTATCGGACCACTAGTGGTCCACCTAGACCCCAAAACGTCTATTTCCATACCCTTTCCCCAATGCGCATGCGCAGAATGACGTCAGTTGCATGTCACACTCCTTACTTTGGATGCTGCCTCACCTATGCTTTACAATGATACCTCACTCGACCCAATCGGACCAATAGTGGCCCCTCTCGGCCACAAAACGTCTATTTGCATAGACTTTGTCTACTGCGCATGCGCAGAATGACGTCAGTTCCGCGTTTCAGCCATGCCGCTGGATGCTCCCTCATGCATGCTTTATAATGATACCTCACTCGATGCAATCGGCCCAATAGTGGCCCACCTAGACCCCAAAACGTCTATTTCCATACACTTTGTCTACTGCGCATGCGCAGAATGACGTCAGTTTCACGTTTCAACCATCCCGCTGGATGCTCCCTCGCGTATGCTTTACAATGATACCTCACTTGATGCAATCGGCCCAATAGTGGCCCACCTGGACCCCATAACGTGTATTTCCGTAAACTTTGTCTACTGCGTATGCGCAAAATGACGTCAGTTTTACGTCACACTCAGCCCCTCGGATGCTCCCTCACGTATGCTTCACATTGATACCTCACTCGACTCAATCGGACATCTAGGGACCCCTCGAGGCCCCAAAACGGCTTGCCAGCGCTATTTACCCACTACGCATGCGCACAGTGAAGAAATTTCAACCAATCGCTTCGGGACCCTGCCCATCGTGTTCTAGGTGTTGAGATGTGAAAAACAAAACCAAACAACCCATACTACAATGACCAGGAGTAAATTTCCCATTAGGTTCAACATTGGCCAGTGGGCCAGTTTTGACCATATAGTAGGCATATATATGCTATTTTCAACCTTGGTTTGTATCATATGACACGTGGCCTAATGGTAGAGCGTCGGCCTCTTGATAAAGCGACCCGGGTTCAATTCCCACTAGGACCCTTTCCATTCTCCCACTATATGGAGAAACTGAGGGTTCCCCACTTGCCATTTAACATGGGCAAATAGATGGCAATATTGTCGGGGACCCTGTACAGTCCATGGATGCTTCGGAAGGGCAGATAAAGGCTATCTATTCTCATGGAGAGAGCCGGACATTGTCGTAGATGACCGGACATTGCCGGAGATGAAAGGAGATTGCCGGAGATGACCGGAGATTGCGGGACATTGCCGGAGAATCCAGCGTATTTGAAGTCTCGGGACTACTTTGCGGAGGCGTGTTCCCGGAACCGGAAGCGACCGCATCACCGCGGAAGAATACAAAGGTCACGTCACCGGAAGTGACCTTTGATCCGGATTTGACATTTGACCTCTGTGACGTCATCGTTGACGTCATCTCATTTGCATAAATAATACTCGGGAATTTAGCCTTTATATACTACTGACGTTTAGTCTGACTTGTTAACTGGATGACTGTCACCCATGATATGCTTTTCGTGCATTGGGTGATTTTTCAGGCGTGATGGATACATTGGAATTTTTAAGGTTGACAATTATTATTTCATACATATCTGTTAGTGTGTGTGTTGTGGTATACTTCCTGAGTATATACATATTCGAATTGGCCAGTTTCAATCCGGTGGAAACCTGAACTGCAAGATGTCTTCTCTATGCGACTTGTAAATGTATAATGCGGCAGGCCTAAGAAGTCTTCGTGACTCATTTAGGTGTAGAAGTGGGGAACAGGTTTAATAGAGAATAGCCAGTATTGTGAGAACTAGTAGAACTTCCTCTCATGAAAATGATCCGACGGGTATTTTGGCATTGAACACAGGTATGCTATTTTTAGTTCACTTTTTAAGAGTGTTGCTCAGCTTTAAATCATAATTTTTTCTCTCTCCCCCCTGTACCGTTTGGACGGTATGAAAAGCTGCACTATTGGGAGGGGTCATTTTGTTCTTTCGTTGATTTCCTGTGCAGAATTATTTAATGTAAGGACTGAACTGTACAACTCTATTTGAGCGAACAAACAAAGATTAACCTGCATGAGAAACAAATCACT
Organism: Hanleya hanleyi; assembly: GCA_036873755.1. Lineage (NCBI taxonomy): Eukaryota > Metazoa > Mollusca > Polyplacophora > Lepidopleurida > Hanleyidae > Hanleya > Hanleya hanleyi. The sequence goes on from JAVTVY010016676.1 coordinate 19,595, forward strand.
GGGAGTATAGATACTTGACTAGAATATAGATGGACCGGTGCGACAGAAAAGATATTATTGAAGTGGGATTGGGTTTAATCCTTTGTGAGAAATATCAGATCGAGACAAAATGTGTTATTCTGAACAAACTAAAGCTTTTGAATTATTTCCCTGGTATATCGACGGTAAGCAATATTGTTCTGTGATCCTGAATAGACATGACTAACATTTCACATGCAGAATCACGCTATATTCCTACGAAGTAGGCTACAGATCGCAAATTGTCCGGTAATGAGTGAGTCAGTGAGTCAGTCAGTCCATCCGACTCCTTTCGTCGGCAAAATAAGGAGAACCGTTGACATTAGAACCTTGATTTTTTGGCATGAACGTGCATTAGGGCATTGTTACCAGCAAGTTCTGAGCTGACCGAATTCTGATGAAAATTTGATCTATAATTATTTTTTTTATTATTTATTGATGGCTCAGCGAGTGCACTGTCATGCCCATCGGGAACCCTTGGCTGTATGTTTCACTGTATATATAACACAGTACAAAACCTGGTGGAATATGCCATCCGTAATTGTTTTGAGAGCTAGAGATCACAGCAGTGTGGCTGGGTCACCCCCAATAGGCCTATAAACAGATCAGAAATAACAGTCTGATAGGCTTGGGATTCGAGAATGCAGTTAATACTGCCATGGTGTAATAATTAAATTATTCTTAGAGGTCAGAGCAGGGGAGACAAAAATAAACAGATCTGTCTGGGAGTTAAAAAAATATCACAACAGATGGTACCAGTATTACATTAAACCATCGACAGTGCAGATTCTATGAGTTCACGTCTTTATTAATTTATTACCGTCCCAGGGGACATTTGAACAGCTGCCGTTAACTTGAGACACACACTTTTGCTATATACACACATGTTTTGTCTAACTGCTACATTATGGAAAACGAAATTAAACAGATAATGTAATCAGTATTAAGAGGCTTTAGTCCGTGAGCTACTAGGGCTCACCTTGCACCCCCCCCCCCCCCACTACAGACCGAAACTATGTTTTTTATGTGCTATAGGACATGTCAAATAAGAAACAATTTGTTAACAGTCGATAAACTGGGACTCACTACCCTTTTAATCACTTTTAAATTACCCCTGTGTTAATAAGTACAATTTTTGTGACAATAGGGGGTAGGGTTACAAGAATAGTCTTATCTTCCATAATTATTATCCAATCTTGATAATGTTGGTCACATATAATTCAGCATTGATTGCTGCATCGAATATTTACAAGATGCTATCACTATTTGTTGGGTATGACGTCACACAGGGACCATACATACAACAGTAGGAGTAGTAGCGAAAGTGGGCGTTTTGGGGGTGCGTGAGGGTATGCTTGAGCGATTGACGGACCATTCTTGGTCCGAATGCGTCGTGTGAGATGTCAAAGTGAAGCCCTCGGTATGTAGGCCACGACTTCAGGGATCTCCACATGATCTGTGACGTCATTGGTGACGTCATCAGTAGGAGTAGTAGCCAAATTAGGCATTTTGAGGTTGTGAAGGAAGGTTTTTGGGGTAAAGATGGACCATCCGTGGTCTAAATGGACCGTGTGGGGTGTCATCTTGTAACTCTCTGCATGTAGACGACGAATGGTATGGTTTTTGTTGGAAGTCGCATCGTGCTACTCATGCGCAGTTGAGCAGTAGTAGCAAAAGATGTCATTTTGGGCGTGGGCAATGACATGTTTGGGCAATCAAGGGACCCATGTTTGGTCCAAATGGACAGGTTGCGGTATCCTAGTGAAGCTTTCGTGGGATAGTCAGACAGGCGTGTTTTTTATTGGAATTCAGGCCAATCTGCGCATGCGCAGTTGGGGTGTAGTAAATAAAGTGGTCATTCTGGAGGTGCGCAGGGGTATATCTGAGAGATTGAGGTCTTATATCTCATCCAAAGATGGAGTGTAGGGTGTCATCTTGAAGCTCTCGTGGTGTAGACAACGACTTGAGGGATTTCCAGGTCATCTGTGACGTCATTGGTGACGCCATCAGTATGAGTGGTAACGAAAGCGGCCGTTTTAGGGGTGCGTAGTGGTGTGTTTGAGAGACTGAGGGACCATTCTTGGTCCGAATGGGACATGTTGGGTATCATATCGAAGCTTTCGTGGAACAGCGTCCGACTGGTCCGGTGTCATAGAAGTAGGGGATATGGCTAGCATGCGCACACAGCAAATAGTGGAGAAGGGACACTTGAATGGGATTTTAGACTCGAGGTGGATCATTCGTTGTCCGAATGGCTTGTGTGGGGTTTCGTAGTGAAGGGCTCGTGGGGTAATGTCGGATTGGACTGGTATCATCGCACGTATCCTGGTGTGCCATATGCACTACGGGCTATAGTGTACAGGGTGCACCACAGATACGTGCGCATACCTGCGTTGACATCACTTTCTATCTCCAAGACCTCCAAGCTCCAACTCCAAGAGCTCCGAGCTCCGACTTCAAGAGCTTTGAGCTCCAAGTTCTCAACCGACCCACCCCACAGCTCCCAAGGCTTCGTGTTTAGCGCGAGTGATAGCTCACCTGCACACAAACACTCTCGTAAATGTACTGTGATGTACTAAATGTACTGTGATGTACTAAAATGTACTGTGATGTACTAAATGGGCGAATTTCCAACTTATAATTAATAAAAAGGAACGCCGGAATCGGTCCTGTAAGTGACTATGTTGGCTAAGTGTTCTCATAACATGTATGTGGGTGAGTGTGCGTGTGTGTGTGTGTGTGTAGGTTCCGGTATCTGTGTGAATTATGTTGACTACATGAAAACACCTGTATTCTTTATTTTGGAATTTTACTCTATGCTGAATTGCCGTTGGTATATTTGTTATCAAAGCTTTACCAATATACACATTGTTGCCTACCCAGAGCTTTTTCTTGCATCAAGGTTGGTTTTTCTGTATTGGTACCCAGTAGAGTCGGAACCCAAGAACTTATCCCTTATTAACAATGGCTGATACCGTCAACATTGTTTCCATGAATTGTCAGGGATTGGCTGACAAGAAAAATAGGAAAGATGTTTTCCATTACTTTAAAAAGAAAAACTTTTCCATTATCTGCCTACAGGACACGCACAGTGACAAGGACTATGATATTAAGCAAGACTGGGATCATGATGCCTGGGTAAGCCCCTTCTCTTCTAGATCACGCGGTGTAATGATATTGTTAAATAATAATTTTGATTATAAAGTTCAAAATGTAGATATAGACTCTCAAGGAAACTATATAATTTTGAATATTGAGATTTCTGAAGTTCCAGTCACATTGGTTAGTCTATATGGCCCGAATACGGACAAACCTGCATTTTATAATACTATCAACAGAAAAATAGAGAACATCGGGAACCCATCAGTGATAATATGCGGCGATTGGAACCTTGTTCTAAATCCATCGATTGATACCTATAACTACAAACATATAAACAACCCGAATACCAGACAAACTGTACTAAACACCATGAAGGATAATGACTATATCGATGTCTGGAGAATCTTACATGAATCAGATAGAAGATATACGTGGAGGCGCAAGAACCCCAGACAACAGGCAAGATTAGATTTTTTTGTCGTTAGCACGGATATATTTAACATAACTGATGCCCAAATTTTACCGGGATACAAAACTGATCATTCGGCTATAACAATGAAATGCAAATTTACAAACTCCGATCGCGGTAGAGGCTATTGGAAATTAAACTGTTCCTTGTTGAAGGACAAATCTTACTTAGATTTGGTAAAGTCAATAATCAATGAAACAACGGAAGAATATTCGTCATTACCATTTGAACGTGAATATCTAGCTAACATACCCAAAGAAGATATTCAACTTTGTATAAATGACCAACTTTTCCTGGATACAATGCTTATGAAAATTAGGGGGGCAACAATAAAATATTCTTCAATTAAAAAGAAAAAGGAAGAAAAGAAACAGCTCGACTTGGAAAATGAAATAGAAGAAATGGAAAAGGACATTCAAGAAAACTACTTAAATATTTCTGATGAAGTCTTGGAAAGGCTGAAAACTAGTAAAATAGATCTCCAGTTACTCAGAAACAAACATATGGATGGTATAATAGCACGGACGAAGGCGAAACATATCGAATCCGGAGAAAAACCAACAAAATATTTTTTAGGGCTTGAAAAAAGAAATTACACTAACAAGTTAATTAGTAAACTAACACTCGGTGACGGAAAGGACATTCATAGTTTAAAAGAGATTTTAAATGCACAAAAACAATTTTATAGCAATTTATATTCTAAGCCTTCCGAGTCTGAAGAGCATACCGCCGAATTCCTAAAAAATGTTGAACTAAATAAATTAAGTGACACGGATTCGATTAAGTTAGAAGGTTCAATTACGCTCACAGAACTTAGTAATGCACTAAAACAAATGAAAAATGGAAAGAGTCCCGGGCTCAACGGCTTCCCCGCAGACTTTTACAAAGTTTTTTGGAAAGATATTGGTCATTTTGTTCTGAGGTCAATTAACTATGGGTTCGAAAGGGGGAAATTATCAATAACACAGAAACAAGGGGTAATCACTTGTCTTCCTAAACCAAATAAGGCCAGAAACTTTCTGAAGAACTGGCGTCCTATAACGCTTTTAAATGTGAATTACAAATTAATAAATTCTTGTATTGCTAATAGATTGAAAACAGTATTAGATATTTTGATCCACGAGGAACAGAAGGGGTTTATACCAGGACGGTATATAGGTGAAAACATTCGTCTCATCTATGACATACTTTTTGAGACAAAAGATAGAAATATACCTGTCTTACTTCTATCGATAGACTTCGAAAAGGCTTTTGATTCTGTTTCTTGGAACTTCATCAGCGAACTACTAAGAACCCTAAATTTCGGCGAAACTTTCCAAAAATGGATAAAAATGTTTTATACAGATATAAATACTTGTGTTATACAAAATGGAAATATGTCACAATTTTTCTCCATAAACTGTGGCTGTAGGCAAGGTGACACAATTTCACCATATATTTTTGTCTTATGTGCAGATGTCCTTGGCAGTTTAACCAGGAACAATGACAAAATAAAAGGGATAGACATAGCAGGAACAATTTTCAAGATCAGCCAATATGCTGATGATACACAACTAATCCTTGACGGTTCTGAAGAGTCTTTGAGAGAAGCTCTTAAATGCTTAAAAATATTTTATCAATTTTCTGGACTAAAAATAAACACAGAAAAAACAAAAGCTATATGGATAGGTTCTGTGTCTGGTGCTGATTTAAAACTTTGTACTGAGGTGAGTCTCGACTGGGTAAATGATTTCACGCTACTGGGCATAAACTTTTCCACAGTTAGATTTTACGATATATGGAAAATCAATTACCTTGCCAGAGTAGAAGATCTTAAAAAAGAACTGCAGAAGTGGAGATTACGAAACTTGACACTATTAGGAAAAAATACGGTCATAAAATCCCTTGCCATGTCCAAACTGATACACCTTTTTCTTGCTTTGCCAAACCCCCCTGATCATGGCATAGTTGATATAAATTCTTTACTTTTCAAATTCCTATGGAACAATGGGCCAGACAGAATTAGAAGAGTTCAACTTACTCGTGACTATGAATTTGGTGGACTTAGGATGTTAAATTTACTTCCTTTTATACAGTCGCTAAAAGTTTCCTGGATAAGAAGGCTCGTCCTAAAAACTCATAAATGGAATAAACTTTTCGATCCGGATTGCTACGACGCCATCTGCACCTTAGGAGCAGAATGCATTAATAATATCATGAAAAATATTAAAAACCCATTTTGGTTAGATACCTTGAAAGCATGGCAGACTTTGCAGCGGAAATTAAAGCCAGAAAAAATTGATGATTTAATAAATGAACCATTATGGTATAATCCAAATTTCGTTCATCCAAACTTTTTTATAGAAAACTGGTATACGAGAAAAGTTAAATATGTTCGAGATTTACTAGGAAGTGATGGTGATGTATTAGGATTTACTGAATTTAAAATGAAGTATAATATCAAAGGCACTTTCATGGATTTTAATAGATTGGTAAAGAGCATCCCAAAACAATGGTTGGATACGTGCAAATGTAGGGATGTTGATATGCAGTTGTTTAATCCTGTAATCTTCCATTTCCGGATATTGGCGAAGCAGGAAAAGGGTTGTAGATGTTTTTATGATATTCTTAACTCCGAATCGGTGGCAATTCCGATCGCCATGGAAAGATGGGAAGAGTTCTTGAACATGAGAAATAAGGTTAATTGGAAAAAGGTCTTTTCCTCAACATTTCACTGTACAAATTATACAAAACTAAGGGATATACACTATAAAATATTACATAGGATTGTCCCCACGAAATCTTTCCTTACAAAAATTGGGCTTATCAGTGACAACAAATGTGACTTCTGTGGAAATGAAACCGAAACTATAGAACACTTACTGACTGAATGCTCAGTAGTGAAAAAGCTCTGGGTAGACTTGCACGAATGGCTTGCACGTATTGGCAAACTGAGGGGGTCCATAACTGTGGATAAAATTATACTTGGTTGGGATAAAGACCAATGTATCTTAAATACATTCATGGCGTTAACCAAACTCTACATAATCAAAAACAAGGGGCGAAACACGGGTCTCCATATTTATGGTTTATTACATCGATTTAATAGCCAATATATTGCAGAAAAGTTAATTGCCATGACGTCACATTCTATGGACCGCTTCAGAAACAAATGGTGCCTATTTATAGACTATTTTCAAGCCATGTGATGTGACATCACATTGGGTGTTTTGAAAATACATTAGATAATGGCATATTCCACCATATTGGCTTTCCGCGTAAATTATATATGGCGTGAACAGAATAAATGTTGAGAGTGAGTGTGAGTATATATATATATATGTATATAAGAAAAATAACGAAAAAACCTTCTCAACTTTCTACATCATTATATTCCGACTGCAGTTTCGAACGTAATGTTCTTTTCAAGGAATACTGTTTTCAAATGACAGACTGGTATATATACAAATACAGGGCACAACGGTCGCTAGACGACGTGCCTGGCTTAAGCAAGCAGTGACTTGATAACATGCTGACATTAATAGAAACAGTTGGTCACAATAAACATGAAAAGAGAGATTAAAAGGGATAATTCAAACGAGTACAATACATGCAGTAAACAACAATCAATTGGTCTGCGAAGCAGAGGTGGGTATTTTCAGGATATGACATGCTTCAACAGTTTGATAAATACGTACATGTATTGCATGAAATCTAATTTCACAAAGTTGTTAAACAAACAAAATAACAAATATATTCAAGGTCTATGTGATCCGTTTAATTCGGAACCATACCTTTCTATAAACATCGTTTCTTTAACATCCAATAAGGCTTGATTCTCATTTAGTACTTTGTAAAAAGGGAAAACTTTAAAGGAAGGGGTCAAATGTATGGCACACTGTCTGATGTGTCGGCTGACAGGGAGATGGCAATGGTTTTCATTATTAATCTGTTGCCTGTGAACAGTTAATCTAGATCTTAAATCTGTGGTTTGACCGATATACTGTTTTCCACAGCCCTGACAAATCAGTGCGTATACAACATATTTACTGTCACATGACATGTTGAATTTAACCTCAAACACAGAATTTGTGTCATTGAATTTAATGCTAGGTCCTTCTAGTATATGGATGCATGCGCCACATTTCGATCGGTTACATTTCGCGACCCGTGCATCTAACTGGCTTTCCGAAAAACGAGCTTTTGTAAGAATATTCTTAAGATTTGGGGCTTGTCTCTTGCTATTAATAAAAGATGAATTGTTAACAATATCTTTCATTTTAGCACTATTGTTTAGAATAGGTAACGTGTTTAGCACTATCGGGAAAATGTTATTATTATTCGGGTTGTGTGTAGTGACGAGAGGTATAACATTTCCGTTTGTGGCTTTAGCAGATGACTGACGAAGTTCGCTTACGGGCTGGGCAGATGCCTTCCTTATTCCCTTATCAATAAGGCCCTCTGGGTAACCTCGAGAGATTAAAGAGGTTTTCAGCTCAGTTAGCCGTAGCGCCCGAATACTGGAATCTAACACGATAGTGCAGATTCGGCGTGCCAAAGTGTAGGGAATATTTTCTCTGGTGTGTCTGGGATGGTTGGAGTGGAAGTGGAGATATAGTTGTGTGTCCGTTGGTTTCCTGTAGATGTCTGTGGTTATAGTTTTCTCAGATTTCAAAATAAGAATATCTAAAAATGGAATGCTCTCGTCACTTGTTTCCATAGTGAAAGAAATCTGAGGATGAAGGGAATTCAGAATGTCATGCAATGACTCAAGTGAACCATTTTCAAGGGGCCAAAAAATGAAGCAATCGTCAAGATATCTACGCCAGTTTTCTTTGAATATCTGGCCAAAATTATCTCCATAAGAGGTGTTTATCTTGGCATATAGGGTCAGCTCCAGGTAACCCATAACCAGAGTTGCGTAAACAGGTGCCACTTTGGTTCCCATGGCCGTACCAAGGACTTGCCTGTAGAAACGATCATTAAAACAGAACGAGTTGTTGTTCAAAATGAATTCCAAGCTATCTAAGATAAAATCCTTCTTAAAACGACTATGGAGCGTTGCAGGGAAATTATCGAGCCAGTACTTGACGGCTTCAAGGCCTAGGCTATGCGGAATGTTACTGTATAGACTATTTACATCAAATGTAGCCATTTTAGTTTCAGAATTCACCTGATCTGGTAGGCCGTTTAAGAAATCCAAACTATCTCTTACATAACTTTTGACATGGTTGATAAAAGGTCGGAGAAGGATATCTGTTAAATGGCTTATTCTTTGAGTCGGGGAAGATGGTCCGGCTATAATAGGTCTGAATTTAAGGTCACGGGGACGGGGAATTGTAACGTGTTCCGATTTTTGAATTTGGATAGCCTGTTTTATTTCTTCAGACTTGTGAATCTTAGGGAGACCGTAAAAGTTACTGCTATTAGATTCAAATTTGGTCAAATAACCTATTTCCTTTTTAGTTAAAATGGTTTCGTGCTTCCTAACAAGTTTGCGAAGATTCGTTAATATTTGGTTGTCTGGGTTAGAATCTTCTTCCTTGTATGTGTTTTTGTCGTTAATCATTTCCAGAATTTTCTCTTTATAATAATCTCTATCCATTATGACAACGGCTTTACCTTTATCAGCCTCTTTGATAATTAAATCCGGGTTTGATAAAAGATTCTTGATAGCAGATTTCTGGTGTGATGATATGTTGGACCGCGTATTCGATGAAGATGTTAACGGGATGTTATTCAAATTGTCTATGAATAATTCCAAGTGATCATCATCGCTGGTACGGGGTCGAAAAGTAGACAAATTTCTAACTAATGATTCATCATCATAATTACTGGAGTTATGCATTAATTCGCACATTCTAAGCTTTTTGCTAAAAGCTCGGATATCTTTGGATAGATCATCCGGATTTGGCGCAGGGGTAGGGGTGAAGTCTAAACCCAGCTTGAGTATATTAATTTGCTCATCAGTTAAGGTTAATGAAGATAAATTAATTACCTTAGGAACCGGTTGTTTTGATACCGGTTCCTCTTCCGTGGACCGCGGTTCCCTAAAAAACGATTATTGTCAGAATAGGATTGTTCAGTGTTATTTGAATTGACTGATCCATTCCTGAATTGTCCAATAAACACCGTGCCTCTTGGGTGGTCCCGATGATTGACACCTGGAGGTACAGGGTTGGAACTCGGTGAAGAGGTATGCCGATATGGTCTTCTTCCTCGATTAGTTGTGGGTCGTTCAGGGGCTGGTCTTCGAACTGGTCTCCTAGTGTATCTCGGGCCTGTTTCATGTGACTCCCAGGTCGAATCACTTTCCCGTGTTCGCTCTCTCCGCGGATTAGTTGGTAAACGAGTTGACTTTGAGCGAGTTTGGCGTCTATCCGTCACGTTTTCATCTAGGCGCTTAGGCTCCGTCTCTTCTATATCAGAGATCTCATTAGGTAGATTCATGAGCCATGAATCTTTAGAGGCCCACGAATCTCTGGATTTTTGCTCAGATTTCTGAATGTCTGAGGCCCACCATTCCAACAGTCTTGTTGCCCCAAATCTTAAGAATATTCTTACAAAAGCTCGTTTTTCGGAAAGCCAGTTAGATGCACGGGTCGCGAAATGTAACCGATCGAATGTGGCGCATGCATCCATATACTAGAAGGACCTAGCATTAAATTCAATGACACAAATTCTGTGTTTGAGGTTAAATTCAACATGTCATGTGACAGTAAATATGTTGTATACGCACTGATTTGTCAGGGCTGTGGAAAACAGTATATCGGTCAAACCACAGATTTAAGATCTAGATTAACTGTTCACAGGCAACAGATTAATAATGAAAACCATTGCCATCTCCCTGTCAGCCGACACATCAGACAGTGTGCCATACATTTGACCCCTTCCTTTAAAGTTTTCCCTTTTTACAAAGTACTAAATGAGAATCAAGCCTTATTGGATGTTAAAGAAACGATGTTTATAGAAAGGTATGGTTCCGAATTAAACGGATCACATAGACCTTGAATATATTTGTTATTTTGTTTGTTTAACAACTTTGTGAAATTAGATTTCATGCAATACATGTACGTATTTATCAAACTGTTGAAGCATGTCATATCCTGAAAATACCCACCTCTGCTTCGCAGACCAATTGATTGTTGTTTACTGCATGTATTGTACTCGTTTGAATTATCCCTTTTAATCTCTCTTTTCATGTTTATTGTGACCAACTGTTTCTATTAATGTCAGCATGTTATCAAGTCACTGCTTGCTTAAGCCAGGCACGTCGTCTAGCGACCGTTGTGCCCTGTATTTGTATATATACCAGTCTGTCATTTGAAAACAGTATTCCTTGAAAAGAACATTACGTTCGAAACTGCAGTCGGAATATAATGATGTAGAAAGTTGAGAAGGTTTTTTCGTTATTTTTCTTATATTACTGCTCCACACCAGCAAACTTCTTTTTTTACCTATATGTATATATATTGCTTTCTGGTAGTTTAATGGTATCAAAACTCGGAAGCCTTTTGTATTTACTCTGCAACGTAATTTTGCTTCCATTTTGAGATATTGCATGTATATGTATATACCATGTCTGTTAGTAATAATAATAAAAAAAAAAAAAAAAAAAAAAAAACACTCTCGTAAATTCATGTCACGAGAGTGATTTTTAGCTCATGTAAACTGTCACATTTTTTATTGTATTATATTGCAATCACTCGCCTGACTTTTAAATACCCTCTCCTAAATATTTTGACGCGAGCCATTTTTAGCTCGCGCACTAATTCTAAAGACGAAGCCCTGAGCTCCGAGCTCTGTAGTTTCTCAAATGGCGGCTTCTGATTGGATAAGAGCTCTATACTACTGTCAGACTGTACATTTGCAGAACGATGATACTAGGCTACACACCAGCCCAATCCGACGCTACCCTACGACGCCTTCACTACGAAATCCCTCACGACCCATTGGGACGGTTCACATCGAGGCTAAAATTCCATTCCAGTGCCGCTTTTCCACTATTTGCTGTCTGCACATGCTAGCCATATCCCCCACTTCTATGACACACCGGACCAGTCGGACGCTGTTCCACGAAAGCTTCGATATGATACCCAACACGTCCCATGCGGACCAAGAATGGTCCCTCACTGTCTCAAACACACCACTACGCATCCCTAAAATGGCCGCTTTCGTTACCACTCGTACTGATGACATCGCCAATGACGTCACAGATGACATGGAAATCACCCAAGTTGTGGTCTACACCACGAGAGCTTCAAGATGACACCCTACACTCCATCTTTGGATGAGATATACATGTAGGACCTCAATCTCTCAGATATACCCCTGCGCACCGCCAGAATGACCACTTTATTTACTACACCCCAACTGCGCATGCGCAGATGGCCTGAATTCCAATAAAAAACACGCCTGTCTGACTATCCCACGAAAGCTTCACTAGGATACCCCAACCTGTCCATCTGGACCAAACATGGGTCCCTTGATTGCCCAAACATGTCATTACCCACGCTCAAAATGACATCTTTTGCTACTACTGCTCAACTGCGCATGAGTAGCACGATGCGACTTCCAACAAAAACCATATCATTCGTCGTCTACATGCAGAGAGTTACAAGATGACACCCCACACGTTCCATTTAGACCACGGATGGTCCATCTTTACCCAAAAAACCTTCCTTCACAACCTCAAAATGCCTAATTTGGCTACTACTCTTACTGATGACGTCACCAATGACGTCACAGATCATGTGGAGATCCCTCAAGTCGTGGCCTACATACCGAGGGCTCAACTTTGATATCTCACACGACGCATTCAGACCAAGAATGGTCCCTCAATCGCTCAAGCATACCCTCACGCACCCCCAAAACGCCCACTTTCGCTTCTACTCCTACTGTTGTATGTATGGCCCCTGTGTGACGTGATACCCAACAAATAATGATAGTATCTTGTAAATATTCGATGCAGCAATCAATGCTGAATAATATGTGACCAACATTATCAAGATTGGATAATAATTATGGAAGATAAGACTATTTTTGTAACCCTACCCCCTATTGTCACAAAAATTGTACTTATTAACACAGGGGTAATTTAAAAGTGATCAGAAGGGTAGTGAGTCCCAGTTTATCGACTGTTAACAAATTGTTTCTTATTTGATATGTCCTATAGCACATAAAAAACACAGTTTCGGTCTGTAGTGGGGGGGGGTGTGCAAGGTGAGCCCTAGTAGCTCACGGACTACTGCATTTAAGATGCTAAGTACAGTCCTCAAATTCTACATTCATCATATTTCCGCTACCCAACATGTGTTGTCTCATATATCTAGATAACAATGTGATGTAGAGATGCTATTTATTCGTCTTTGTACCGGTCATGCTCAGGAGAATGACATAGAATCATTATTATCTTGTGCCGAGAAGGTGTTGGTCTTGAGTTGAATTACCGTAAACTACATAAATGCTACCTTTCTACTATAGGACTATATATAAGAATTTGTTGTATTGTTGGGAAAATAATGCGATTCAAAAAGTTCTTTTGGTCCTGGACAAGGGCACTGAAAACCATTAAAGAGATGTAAATGTATTTTCTCACGTAAAGCCTGAAATCTACAGAAATCGCTTTTCGTCCATCGTCTGTCCGTCGTCCGTCCGTAAACAATTTCTTGTTATCGCGATTTCTCAGGAACTACTTTATGGATCTTTCTCAAATTTGGTACACAGGTTCCCCTTGGGGTCTAGTTGTGCAAGATACGTTTTCTGGTCCGATTCGAAAATCCAATATGGCCACAAGGCGACCATCTCGGATTTTCCCATGAAACCTTGTCATCGCGATTTCTCAGGAACTACTCTATGGATCTTTCTCAAATTTGGTAGACAGGTTCCCCTTGGGGTCTGGTTGGGCGAGATACCTTTTCTTGTCCGATTCGAAAATCCAATATGGCCACCAGGCAGCCACCGTGGATTTCCCCATGAAACCTTGTTATCGCTTTTCTCAGGAACTACTTTATGGATCCTTCTCAAATTTGGTACACAGGTTCCCCTTGGGGTCTAGTTGTGCAAGATACCTTTTCTGATCCGTTTCAAAAATCCAATATGGCCACCAGGCGGCCATCTTGGATTTCCCAAAGAAACCTTGTTATCACGATTTCTCAGGAACTACAGCATGGGTCTTTCTCAAATTTGGTACACAGGTTCCCCTTGGGGTTTAGTTGTGCAACATACCTTTTCTGGTCCGATTCGAAAACCCAACATGGCCACCAGGCAGCCATCTTGGATTCCCCCATGAAACATTGTTATCGTCATTTCTCAGGAACTACTGTATGGATATTTCTCAAATTTGGTACACAGGTTCCCCTTGGGGTTTAGTTGTGCAAGATACCTTTTCTGGTCCGATTCAAAAATCCAATATGGCCACCAGGCAGCCATCTTGAATTTCCTCATGAAACCTTGTTATCGCGATTTCTCAGGACCTAATTCATGGATTTTTCTCGAATTTGGCACACAGGTTCCCCTTGGAGTCTAGTTGTGCAAGATACCTTTTCTGGTCCGATTCGAAAATCCAATATAGCCACCAGGCAGCCATCTTGGATTTCCCCATGAAACATTGTTATCATCATTTCTCAGGAAGAACTGCATGGATCTTTCTTAAATTTGGTACACAGGTTCCCCTTCGGGTCTAGTTGTGCAAGATATCTTTTCTGGTCTGATTCGAAAATCCAATATGGCCACCAGGCAGCCATCGTGGATTTCCTCATGAAACTTTATCGCGATTTCTCAGGAACTACTTCATGGATCTTTATCAAATTTGGTACACAGGTTCCCCTTGGGCTCTAGTTGTGCAAGATACCTTTTCTGGTCCAATTCGAAAATCCAATATGGCCACCCGGCAGCCATCTTGGATTTCCTCATGCAACTTTGTTATCGTGTTTCGAAGTACTGCTGGGATCTTTCTCAAATTTGGTACATAGGTTCCCCTTGGGATTTAGTTGTGCACAATACCTTTTTCGATCCGATTCGAAAATCCAATATGGCCACCAGGCGCCCATCTTGAATTTCCCCATGAAACTTTGTTATCATGATTTCTCAAGAAATACTGCATGGATATTTCTGAAATTTGGTACACAGGTTCCACATGGGGCCTAGTTGTTCAAGATTCAGACACTTTCGAAGTTTCAAATTTACTGCGCGGGCCGGATCCCTTCAGTATTAAGTATTGTACCATCTTACTATTTTCGAGCATGGTATCTTAAAAGATATGTCTCAAACTAGCCCAGTAAACAGAACAGAATTAGCATTCGTTCCTAATTATAAAATCTTAAGTATGTTTCATAGCTTATGCCAAAGTGTCAAAGAGGTATTTGTCTTCGCTTTCAGTACCCAATGATGACACGTGCAAAAATAAAAATAAAAAAATACTACAAAACGAAGACGAAGGATCCTCTGTACATGTACATTCACTTTCAGACTAACTTGTAGTCTTGTACTATAACAACCGACATAAGTACAATTTCTAGAAATCTTGAAACTCCTGAAACTTAGAAAGATATCTTGGTGTTTTCCAGTGGCCCTTTTTAGATCTTTATCGCTCAGATACGAAATTCTGTAAACAAAATTACAAATCAATCGCTTGTTCCTAGTAACAATGGACAAAAAGATCCTCTTGTCATTAGCTTACAATTTTCGGACAATGGTGGGCGCCAAGATCCTCCAGGATCTCTTGTTATTATTCAATCTGTTTCCTTCAGTTAAAAAATTGTAAAATTAAATCGGCGATCGTTATTTATTTTTGGAATGAAGGCGCATTAGGAGACTGTTACCAACACGTTCTGAGCTGACCTACTTTTGATGAAAATTTCTGGTGATTTTTGATGAAAATCACTGGTGATTCTGACTTGGGCAGTGCCCATCTTAATATAGGCAGGATTTCAACTGGGGGTGGAGATTTCCAAGAGTTCAGTTCGCGTCGGAGTCCTAATGCCTACCCTACTTCGTAGGTCCTGTGACGTTAGTCACACTGCTCATGTAGATACATGTAAAACAAATAAAAGCAACATTAAATAATCAGGTTAGGGCAATCCCCTCTCTAAAATGGATGTTAAAAATGTCGTTTTTGCTCAATAAATCAGATCACATAATGAATTCAGCAAAATCTCCTTGTGGTGCACAGAGACATATATATCCGCATCACATGGTAGTTAAAAATAAATTGTCATCTATCTGACTTGCATAATAATAGGACAAATATCTGTCGCGCTGTTTAAACAACATTGACTGGCTCGTCGAATGGCAAATTAATTTTAGGACATGGAAAAATAGATCAATTAATGCGCCTGAAGTTTTGAAGCATTGGTTCATTAGGAATCTGTCCAAAACCCAAAAGGACATTTTTTTTCTGGTGCGCCCTATGAGTGTTCAACTTCGCAATTATACATTAATCATAACGTTACAAGTCAAACACAGCGATAAAAATATGTTTTGATTTTTCATAGATGCTTCCCTTTGAGAGAAGCCTTTGAGGCTCGTTCTTGCAATAAACATTCATAAGTTATTGTGTATGCTTCTCCCATGCCCGTTACCAACCTCTGTTTATATTCGTTTCAGGGCGTGTCCAGGTGTTTGGGGACATCACTCGTCTAAGCTCACTTCTTCAAGCGGGGTGACGTCGAACCAGTTTGACCGTGTTCATCTTGTTTAATCTTCAGATATTGCATATCCAATTGGTTAAATGTCATGAAATTTTTATTCGAGATATGAGCACCTTTTCAAGAAAATGCTCCAGATGAGAAAAACAACAAAAATCGTTCGAATGCAAACTTGTTATCAATGCACAATAGTCCGGGGAAATGTGTAGGAAATATGAAGTTCCATGTGCATTGCTTATTGAAAAATGACAATATTGATATCAGTGTTACTCTATAGTAGTAAAATTAAAAAGTCCATGCTGCCATTTCTTCTCTAAACTCGTAATGGGAAAAGCTTTACTTACTGTTGATGTCTGGTTGCTATTCTAAACTGTCTTGGCTGAGGTTCACCGTTTTCACGCACTGGTGAACCAAGGATGTTTACCAATATGTACGTGTGCATAAGCTCAGCCTAGTTGAGTCAAACTCCGGCTCTAGTCCATTGTTGCTTTTTAAATAAATGTCATTCACCGAAACTAGGTCATTTTTAAATATCGCTGAGAGTGCACTAGACAAGTACGATCGTAAGGACTGACGTAATACCTGCAAGCTTCAACTCGCGCTTAAAAAAGGTTAGCCCAGGAATGGCTGTAGTCTCGAATGGCTCTGTAATCGACTCACAGCCAAGGTTCCTCCTATATACAATACATGTACATCCCACACATTGAACTTTGAATGACGTTGTCCAATATCCTAACTGCACACGAAATAAAACGGCAGCGAATAGTAATGAACTATACCTCATTTTCCTCTACATTGGTCCTTCTCGCCGCCTGCCAACTCTCAACACTTAATAATTCTTCGTTCTTGAGATATCATCTTTTAATCACGCCTTCACGGAGTTTTCTGACATATTTTGGTCTCATATTTTGAATGTCTCCGTTAGCCACGCCCACGTACACGTGCATTCGTTGGACCGTCATCCAACTGACCTGAATAATCACGCATGCGCCACGGCTTGTTTTCAAAGAGACCGCCATCTCCGGCAAAGTCGGTGCAAGGGAAATTTACATCACTGACAGTTGAATGGCAGTCAGCTGAATATTCAAATCCCCGAGAATCTTGAACAATTGATGATAACTTAAGAATGAGGGAATACCGAGAGTTCTAACTTGGAGGGAAGTGACAAAAGACTACAAGGAGAATAACGAGGTACATTTTATTATCACCAGCTACTGTGTTCTTGTATGTGCAGCCGTTAAATCTTCCGAAACACAGGCGTTTCGGAGGCCAAAACTTCGTGGTACGAAATGTGATGGGAAGGAACTACAGCTGTGTAGGGAAGAACAGCCACGCCCACCTACACAGCAAAGGTTCTATAGCTAAAAAAAGGTGTGGTGTTCAATTTGCTATGGATCTGGGGTTTTTTAAGGGGACAATTTGGAGTATTCCAGACTGTCAATCTCAGTGAACTCAGATATATCATAGAATATTATATCTGACTTCAGCGCTATATAAATCCCGTGCGAATTGAAACTACATTTGTTAGCCATACATTTGGCTAGCTTCAGTGGCGTCAGGGTGGGGGGCGAGAGTTGGCAGGTTACTTTTTGATTTTTGGTGGCCCGGATATTTCTGCACACCCCCCCCCCCACTTTTCTGCACTCCTAACTGACCATGTCCCCATAAAATTACGGATAGAGTGCCAAGACGTGTATGGTGTGTTACAGGCCTGCTTTGTTTGTGTAAACCAGGAAGTCAAACATATTCTTCAATATCGATGCGTGTTTATGCGATACAAATGTGAAAATAGAACCATAAATCTATATACAATGTGTTCAGATTTACTTCCGGGAAAACAAGTAAAACGCATCTCCGGCAACCTGAGACCCCGTAGCTTCCGGGGCCTACGCGGCCCCTGGACCCTCGACTGTCAGGCTGTGAGGATCGCCTATTTTAGCTTTATGTAAATGGGTCGGTATCTTGTTTCTAATGTTCCATATGATGTAAAGATTGCCGTTTTTTATGTGTTTTTTTATGTGTTACATATAACTAGAAAGAGTCAAATGGATTCAGGCATGAAGTATGATTTTTTCAATATCGATGCGTGCTTATAAATGTGAAACAAACGCGAAAATAGAATGTTCGAATTTATTTCGGGGAAAACGCTTAGAACGCATCTCCGGAGATTAGGGACTTCGGAGCTTCTGGGGCCTAGGTGGCCACTGGACCCTCGCCCGTTGAGCTGAGAGGATTTCCTTGTTTTATCTTTGTGTGAATGAATCGTATCGGTAGGCATATCGGTTTCCCTTCCAAGAACTAAAAGTCATCCTTTCGTATGTTTTAAATATAACTATACAGTTAAATGGATGCAGGCATGATGTGCGATGTTTTCAATATCGATGCGTGCTTATAATCGCGAAAAAATCGTGAAAATAGAACCATGATTCTGCATGCAGTATGATCAGTTTTGTTTCCGGGAAAACGCACAGTACGCATCTCCCCGGAGCTTCCGGGGCCTAGGTGGCCCCTGGACCCTCGCCTGTTAAACTGTGATAGTCGATCCCCCCCCCCCCTCTATGAATTCTTGCTGGATCCGCCCTTGCCCCACCCCCCACTTTCAATTACGTTCCGACGCCACTGAGCTTGGTGAAACATTTTCAAAATCACTTCCACAGTAATTACACACGGTAGCACGTGGTCTAATATATATCTGGAAAAAGTATCCAAATATGGCATCATTTCCAGACAGTGTGTGTGGTAAACGTAAAGATCAAAGAGTTTACCCCCGCTGAAAAGTCTGGCTATGTTTTGGGGGGAAAAATATCAAGGGATTGTGCTGTGCGAAGATGTTAACCTCCGTGAACTAAACGTCAATCATTGTCAGAGAGAAAAGGTAGAAATTGTCGTGATTGGCGTATGAACGTATGAAAACGTTTTGTTTAATGAAGAAATTGGTGATAGCTTTCACGGTGCTGTGGGTGCCATCTCTTTCACTGGACTAAAAAGATCTTCCAAAGTAGCTGCTTGATAAAAGGAATCTCTTACAATGAGTGGAGGTTCGACTTGTTATTAATCTCTTACAATCTTTACAGTCGAGAAGAATATGTTTCACTGTGAGATCTTCGTGGGACTGGCTTTTTACCTCCGTCGATCAGACGGAGGTCTAGGAGCGCAACGTGATATCTCCCGCCAAATAATTGTCATATGGGGAACCCACGACTCGTGTGATTTCCAATAGGGATTGCTATGGTTCCCGACGAAATTTTGAAAAGTTTCTGGACACAATTGAATGCTTGCGTCACAAAAGGTGTGTATCCTTTGCAGTGCTTCCACCGGGTCTCTTAATTCGAGGGTACTAAATTCGCGCGTGTACTTATAGCTTCGCGCTTGTACAAATGGCCGGTATGCGACGAAGACAAACCTGCGCTTTCATAAAAAGTAAATTTTCACGAAAGAAAAACTCGCATTCCGGATAGTATAATTGGAAACTTCCACGAGAATCTCTGAATCGGCAAAAAGATAAAGGACGAGTGTCATTCACCAGGATGCGAGTCGGAAGTGAGAAGTCAAATTCAAAGTCAGAGGTCAAAAACGTAAAACTCCGAAGAACTCTCCCGGCTTTTTCTTTTCTTTTTTTTTGAGTTGGGGGGGGGAGATAGCGACTGGAAAAATATATCTTCCCATGCTTCAATCGTTATCTGTGAATCCGATCAACAACCTAGCCGGATAATCTGTCAAAAATTATCCGTCGTCTGGGTAAGGTTGAAGGGTCATCGGAAGCTCGAACTGTGATACAGGCAAAAACTGTTGTTGTTGTAGTCTGGAAAAATAACTCTACCTCACGAGGCGCTCGGGATACTTCAATCGTGCGCTCATGAATTCCACGGAAAAGCGGACATTGCTAAACAGCCCTTTTTCGCATAAAATTCACTCCACATTCTGTCGTAGACCCTATATTAGCATGCTGTTTGTTCTACATGTATTCGCTTCCTATGATCTCCGGGAACACGCCAATAATAGAGAAGATGTGTTTTAATAGTGAAATATTTTTCCCGCAATTTTTGAACATGAAGAACTCGGGAAATTCTAAATTGTCAAAGAAGAAAAATTGCACTTTACTGCACTTTACTGAAAAGTGTACTATTTTGAAACATCTGCAGAAAAGTATGAGGCGCCGTTTGTGACAATATTGTCAACGACAAATATATAGAGTTAAAACCAAAATATAAAGTCGCCGTTTGTGACAATATTGTCAACGACAAATATAGAGAGTTAAAACCAAAATATAAAGTCGCCGTTTGTGACAATATTGTCAACGACAAATATATAGAGGTGAAACCAAAATATAAAGTCGCCGTTTGTGACAATATTGTCAAACACAAATATATAGTTAAAACCTTTGTAAATATATATAAATCGATATAAATAGGGCCTATATATAAAGTTTTTTTTTTTTAATTTTTATAAATATTTTTTGAACATAAATAACGATAGGAAGTTAAGACGTTAAAGTTAACATAAATATAAAGTACACGAACTTGTAAAGTGTACATGTAAACCGGATATGCCCAAAGGAAGCTGCGCAATCGATGTGCGCGCGAGTAATACTGGTTAATCAAAACTGCAACTGGGTTCTGAAGCGAAACTATGACAGCGGTGAAAGCCACTCGCATGTCACAGATGTGTCGAATCAAACAATAAGATCACGTACCTGAACATATATCAGTTCACTGCCATAGTGATTTAGTAAAGGCCTATTCCAATTTTCAACAATTACTGTTATCATTTACAATCGTACTTCAGAGTTATCACATCAATTAGATATAAATACATCTACTTATAAATCACCATAAGGTATCCTAGCCTGCAGCCAATATCACGGCCTGCCCCTTTGATGTTCAATCTGCGATTCCGTCGGCCAAGTCGCTGGTTGCTATTTGCCGCATAGAAACATCAACAGAAGTTGAAATAAAATGAAAATAACGATATATTAATTATGCGCAACACAAATATTAGGCAATTTGAAATCATACTGAATATGAGCATATTTCATTGACTAGAATATGACCATTCATAGCCTAGTTATAGGATTTGGAATTATATTGTCGTTTTGCATCATTTATCGTTTTTCGATAATTTCCGCATTTCCAAACAAGACAAAAATTAGCAGGGAATTTGGTATAAGTACAGCGAATGTGGAAACTAATGGCTCATGAGGAACCGGTTGCACAATGCTTGTATCATCAAACGTACCGTTCTCAAATTATGAAAGAACAATGGCACCTACTCTGGGAACCACCAGTGTGGATTGTACTGTTGCGTTCACCGTTCCTCGTTTTCATTAACGAGATCATTTATTATAGCATGATACGCTTACTTGATCTCAAACTTTTTAGGTTTTAAGTTAGTATAACGTAATTTGAATAAAATGAACTGTTGATATTCGTAAGCGGTAATTACTGGGTTCAATCCCTGGCCGGGTCACCAAAGACTTGAAAAATGGAACTTGTTGCTTCCTCGCTCACGCTCAGTATTGAGAGGATAGAACAAGGACTGGTTCGCTCGGTGTCAGTATAACGTCACTGAGTGGGGTGTCATGTCTGCCTACGGCATGATATTTCGGTGGGACAGCAGTATAAAATGTCAACATTAGATCTGCTCTGTTACAAGTAGGTATACCCCCGCCCCTTCCACTCCCCTCCCTTCCCTTCGCCGTCGTGATATAGCTGAAAAAATGTTGAAAGCGACGATAAACCCTATTCACTCACTCGTCACCGTATATAATAGGGTTAACACCGATGCCCATCAAGAACCCATCGGGCCAGAAGTGCTCTTCAATACACACGTATTGAAGATCAATTAACGATTAGCACGCAGGGGTAAAACGGCTTCGACTGATTCCTCAGTTACTAGTAACAGCTTCGAGGCAGCGCAAAAGTGAAAAAAGGCCAATGTAGTGTTCCTCATGAGCCATTAGTTTCCCATTCGCTGTACTTATGCCAAATTCCCTGCTAATTTTTGTCTTGTTTGGAAATGCGGAAATTATCGAAAAACGATAAATGATACAAAACGACAATATAATTCCAAATCCTATAACTAGGCTATGAATGGTCATATTCTAGTCAATGAAATATGCTCATATTCAGTATGATTTCAAGTTGCCTAATATTTGTGTTGCGCATAATTAATATATCGTTATTTTCATGTTTTATTTCAACTTCTGTTGATGTTTCTATGCGGCAAATAGCAACCAGCGACTTGGCCGACGGAATCGCAGATTGAACATCAAAGGGGCAGGCCGTGATATTGGCTGCAGGCTAGGATACCTTATGGTGATTTATAAGTAGATGTATTTATATCTAATTGATGTGATAACTCTGAAGTACGATTGTAAATGATAACAGTAATTGTTGAACATTGGAATAGGCCTTTACTAAATCACTATGGCAGTGAACTGATATATGTTCAGGTACGTGATCTTATTGTTTGATTAGTTTCGCTTCAGAACCCAGTTGCAGTTTTGATTAACCAGTATTACTCGCGCGCAAATCGATTGCGCAGCTTCCTTTGGGCATATCCGGTTTACATGTACACTTTACAAGTTCGTGTACTTTATATTTACGTTAAATTTAACGTCTTAACTTCCTATCGTTATTTATGTTCAAAAAATATTTATAAAAATTTAAAAAAAAAAACTTTATATATAGGCCCTATTTATATCGTTTTATATATATTTACAAAGGTTTTAACTATATATTTGTGTTTGACAATATTGTCACAAACGGCGACTTTATATTTTGGTTTCACCTCTATATTTGTCGTTGACAATATTGTCACAAACGGCGACTTTATATTTTGGTTTTAACTCTATATATTTGTCGTTGACAATATTGTCACAAAGGGCGCCTCATAGAAAAGATATGCATGTAGTAAAAATAAGAGGTCAGAGTTTTAATTTTCTAAGTAGAAGAGATAAATTCACTCTAGGAATATTTTTTTGAAGAAAATGTGTAATTAATAAAGCACTTTTACCGTACGATTTAAAAAGCGCACTCGTGATTCCATCACGATTTTTTGTCGATTACGTCACGGACTAGATTTAACCCCTGGGATGATCCAGTCGCGTTTTTCTCACGATGAAAAAAATCTTATCATCCTTGGGTACTGTATGTTAGTAAGAGATGTCATATAAGAATAGTCAGATTGAAACAGAGCAGCAAAGAAATAGACAAGCAACACTAGTCAAGAGTCATGTCCGTTTCAGGTGATTCCGTCACGAACATTTCGAAGCATGATTTACTAAATGCTGGATCATCTGTAGATTTTTCATGGATCCGTAAACAGATGTCATATAGAACCCATGGGTATGACCACGGAACTTCCGAGTACATGACTTTGAATAAAGAAAAAGTCTTCCGAACGGTGATTCCGTCACGGTGGAATTCATGATCTGTGAATCCGATCAACAACCTAGCCAGATAATCTGTCAAAAATTATCCGTCGTCTGGGTAAGGTTGAAGGGTAATCGGAAGCTCGGACTGTGATACAGGCAAAAACAGTTGCTGTTGTAGTCTAGAAAAATAACTGGCATGCACTCTATGGAGAAGGGCCTCGTGAGGGACAAAGTGCAATTTTGTTGTTGTTGTTTATCTGCAAATCCGCTCATCTCGATGGGTATCTTTCACTGGTTCTCACAGTTGCCTGGCCTGTGTTATATTCGGTGGTCGAAGTCTACGTATAGTTTTTTTTCAATAAATTATGGAAATTAATACAAACATATATACAGATATTTTTTTAAATAGATTTTTTTATAAGTGTATTTCTCTTTCATCTTAGGCTCAATTAAAGTCATTCTCTAAAATGTGAAGCCGAGTTAATATAGTTTTTAATTATCTACCAAACCCTGTGCTCTATGACATAGAATAAAAGAGAAGTTGGGAATAGAACCGCTCAACACAGTCATTTCTAAACATCAAGTTGTACATAAGTATTTTACTTACTCTGTACAAGCTGAGGGCATTTTTGTGGCTTTTGAAAATTTTGAGATTTTTGCGTGTCTGTCCATATTTAACTAAGCGACGTCCAAGCGAGCTAATGTACGCGCGTTATATTCATATCAAATATGGTGCGGCTTGTGTTCAATGAGGCTTGGAATGTTTATACAATTAATTTTCTTCTCACTGTTACACAATGAAATTAAGTTTCAAATCATTTCATTCATCTCTTCGATGTAGATTGTTATGTTTCATTCGAGGAAATAATTTTAAATGATACATATGACATTTTCTAACTTTACGGCTGGAGTTGTATCACAAAGAGCAAACGGCGTAAACATGCTTTCCCATCTCACCCACGCTCATATGGGTATCGATCGTTCCTATTCGAGGACACACTAACTGATGACCTAGTTCAGAGCCAGTGATTTGCTCCCCCTCCACCCCATTGGATATCAGTTGATTCCTAAGGAAATAAACATTACACATGTAATGACCACCTGCCGAGTGATACATGTGTGAATCGGTCAGACATTTCCAAGGATGCCAAATTCTAACTTAAAACAACCATGCCGGATTTCATTGCTTCACTGAGAATAATTGGATCTAACTTTTACAAAGCCTGCAGCTCCCAATAGCTCCTGGATCTAGAACACATAAATGAAGGGACCTAGTTTATCGGTGCTATGGCAAAAATATCATGTAGAACGGGATTGTGTGGATAATATCCTTGGAAGTTGAAGTCCTGCTGCATGCTTCACAAACATCATCAAAAGTGAAAATTATCTCCCTTGACCAGGTAAGGACTTGAATGTGTGTCTAAAATGATTTAGCTTCTAGAAACAGATTTCATTTCAAATTTTAATTTCAATTCTGCTACATGTACATGTATAAAATACATACAGAATGAACTGCATACATAATAACACAAAGAACAGGTATATGTATCTCATTACATTCTTATTCAAAGATCAATACCTGGGTAATATTACAACAATACCATGGTGTTATATATTGTTATGATTGACTTAACTTTAGCTGCTGAAGATATTTCTAATTTGAGATCAATGAACAATCATACTAGATTTCATAACTTCATTTATTTTCACAATAAGCAACATAATCGAGATTAGCAAGTGAAGTTTTAAAACATAATATAATAAACAGCATGGGTCTCCTTCAGTTTATTGTAGACAAAAATTCCCATGAATATATGTTACCATGATTCAGTCATAATATTACCTGTAATATATTGATGTCGACAAGGAATAAACATAATTATTTGATAGTATTACTAATTGTATGTTGTTTATGATTAACATGAACTTTTTATTTGCTGCGTGGAATTCAGTCATTTGTTCCATAGGGGCAATATTCTCATCAGTCATCACCATTCAATGTGAATGTGATACATGTACAAGTCCATGGTCATTGATACAGTAAGGTGAAGGCGAAGGTGACCTGTAACACCAGTATACAAAATTATACCGAGCGCATTGAATCCTCATCATATGATGTTGAGACAGATCAGAACGAAGTGTCGGTAAAATCAGGTGTGTTTTGAAGAGTATTCTCTCATCAATGATGATGCTATACTGTACACATACAAAATATGAAGTGTTGATGTGTTGGGCCTATAGCACAAAATCACAAGCAAGTTGGTACAACAACTAGGAACACGGTGTCTCATTTCTGCCGCTAACGTGTCGATTTGGGTGAGGGGATCCTCTCAGGGGGAGGTGGGGGTGGGATGGGGCCTAATGTCTCAAGCACTTTTCCAGGTTTTCCATCAATATACTCTATTCCATACCCCAATATTTCAAGCACGTCAAATCAAACAAAAATTATTTGCTGGGAATGTGACTTTCACATCCCTGTCTGGACATGCTAGTGAGGAACCCTCAATCCCAGATTAATTACTATTGATGAAGCTAACGTCCAACAAATGCAAAATTGAGCTTGGCATCCGGCCGTATGTTATTCAGTGATGTATTACGCTACGGACCCTGTTGCCTCGACGGAGGTCTTTGCGCTCATCCAGCGCTTGTTTAACTAGATGTTTGAGAACACAGTTATATGCAGGATTTGATGTCAACTATCCAATCAGATTCTGTGATTGCCACTTCCTGTTTGTCGACTCTGTCCAAGTTAACCCATAAACTAACTGAACTAGCACTTCCGGTTTATCAGCTGATCTTATTGTGCAAGCCTCTCATTGCCAGGTAGAACGACGGAGGCGTCGTCAGAGTTATATCTAGACTAGCAATACACGTTTTGCTGCCGAAATTGATAATGACATTACCGACGCTGTGGTAGCAGTGAGGGTAGCTAGGTAAATAGCATGCAAACTGTGAGAACACCACACTATACACCAGGTATCGCAGTTGGTTTTTGATGCGTAAATCCATCAAATGTATCTTCAATTTATCCAGCCAATTTCTACGTTCCCACTTCCACTGTGTAGCATCGTACAGCGGAAGTTGCGATTTGTACGTCAAGTTTTCTGCGTATAGCGATTTGTAGCGTGCAGGTAAGTTCGTTCTTCGCAATTTAAAACAAAAATATCTGATTATCTTAACAGTTTGGGCATTTCACACGCGTACAAATTATTCAAGAGCGCGCGAACTCGCATTAGGAGATAAAACACCGATTTATAGTGAAAGAAATCACTTCGCCAAGCCAGCATTGTATACTGATCAGCAGCACGTTTTCGGCGCGAAACTTCGTGGCACTTTCTGGTGGTACATGTATATTGTATTAACTGACGCTAGACAAATCATTTGAGATGAAGGGAATGCCAGTTAGTACAGAATACGAACCGTTAAAAAACTATAGATTGTATGGTTGTGCCTATTCATCGGCGAGTATTTAGCACTGCTGTATGGCGTATAGCAAAGCTCAAATATCTCATTGTACGGTATATAATTTGCTGTAGTACGGCGTATTGCGATTGACAGTAAAATGCAAGAACGTATCTGAACTGCTGCTACTCTTTTGTTTTCTGCATTTGCATGGACTTGGAAAAGTCGTTTGATGCACAGACTGCAGAGGAAAGTTATCTGGACCACGAGAACGAGGTGCTTTCGCGCTTTTCCTGTGAAATGTGTTCCTACTCCTCAAAATATTGTATTAACTGACGCGATTGATTGTAATTTAAACTGGTTGGGACATGCGAAAATTATTATTAAGAAAATCAATAGCAATATCTACTTACTGAACAGACTGAAAACTACCTTAAGCTGTTCTGCTTTTTTAACTGTTTTATTTTACCACACTGATTACTGTGCCAATGTTTGGGGAAATTGTATGGATCTTTTAAATAAGCAACAAAAACGTGCCTTGTGACTTATTCTCGGTGCTGATTTTAACACTCCTTCCAAAGTTTTATATAAAAAACTGAACTGGTTCTCTATTGATGTTTGGTGCAAGTATAACACTGCAATTTTAATATACAAATGTCTTAATAACTTGTGTCCCGAATATCTCCAGAATGTTTTTACCCCTGTCACCTCTCGTACTAGGGCCGGCTCGTCCGGTGTTCTCCGTGTTTCTGTTTGCAAGAACAGAGCTTTTCAAGCGTTCATTTAGTGTTCACGGTGCCACTACTTCCAACTCTCTTCCGGACACAATCAGACAGTCACCCAGTCTCAATAGTTTTAAGAAAGCCTGTTTTAAGTTCTTCATTGAAAGTTTTAACAAATCTACTCAACTTTTTATGTTCAACCTGACATTTTGTTTGACAATTGTTATATTGAATTATTTTAGTCTATCTTAACGGCTAAACCGATCCATTCGAAACTTGGTACACGTGATCGATGAGTCGAGCCCTTCAAATGATACTTATTAAAAAGTTGACCCAAATAACAAAATGGCCACCATTGACCAATCAGTATCATAGGATTTTCCGGTAACGAATATTGCTGGCGAAAATGAAGCTGAATTTCACACACTGGTACTGCATATGTGTAAAATAAC
This sequence comes from Hanleya hanleyi, assembly GCA_036873755.1. Lineage (NCBI taxonomy): Eukaryota > Metazoa > Mollusca > Polyplacophora > Lepidopleurida > Hanleyidae > Hanleya > Hanleya hanleyi. Next base: position 47,761 of record JAVTVY010016676.1, read on the forward strand.
GCGCAACGTTCAATTTTGCTAGTAGATCGATCGGTTTTGTGGTCATCTTGGATTGACCAAAAGTCTCTGTTATATTTTTTGTGTCAGTAGATATCTTAGCGGGACACGATGCGTCCCGTATCAAAATTGAGGTCAAGGTCAAATATCAAGGTCACTGCGACCTGAAAGCAGAAAATCCTTAAAATTGGAGCGATATGCAAGAGGTGGGAAAAATTGACGACGTCTGCTGACTAAAAAGCAACCATATGACTATACAGGAAAGTATTCGTCGACACATAACATTCCACCCGTGAACATTCAGACCCGAGAATACGGTGGATTCTCGGACGTAGCCTTAGTATCTCAGCCGCGCTTTTATTGCTACTGTTCATGTGGAGACTATGAAGTATCCACATGGCCCCTAGCACCGGCTTAAGCGGAATTAGAGGGAGACGATAGGTCACGTGCCAAACTTTAGGTCAAAGTCAAAGATCAAGGTCACGGAGACCTCCAAAACAGGAAATTGTTAAAAACCATTTTTTTTTTAAATCTTCTCCTCTGGTACCGCAGAAACGATGGACTCGAAACTTGGCATACATCATCCTTGGTCCAACGCATCATCAATTTGCCCAAAGCGAGTTGGCCTGTTAAATTAAAATGACCAGTGGGGTCATTCAATATTTATTGTTGTTGTGATAATTTAAAGTCAAACATTTTGAAGTTGAATAATAAGGCTCTAATTCACATGGTTTGGCCGCCATCTTGAATTTTTTGTAATACTTCACAAATATTGCAAGGGCTTATTCTGTTGAGCTCTGATAGGTACAGATTTTTAGGCGGCTGTAATACATCGAGAAGGCCATAATCTGTTGCACTGAAAGCCAATACCACAGATGGGTTGAGTGAGTGAATATGATTTAACGTCGCTTTCAACTATATTTCAGTCATATCACGACGTTGGATCCTATTCCTTTTCACACCCGGGAACCACACGGGTGAGGTCCTATTCCTTTTCACACCCGGGAACCCCACGGGTACCTCAGTTAGTCGCCTCTTACGACAAACTGTCTGAGGAGCTGAGGCCTATTCTTACCATGACCTGCGGTGTGCACAACGACATCCCAGGTCAATCCCCGGAAGCCCCACGGGGCTAGATGGGTTGACCGGTTTAGCGGCCATATTGAATTGGCCAGATAGAGTGTACCTGCTCACAAAGCGCGCATTTTACTTCTCGTTGTTTAAATTTGCATGTTCAGTGTACAGGTAACTAATTTGCCTGAACACAGTTTTATACGTTTTGTATTCACTGTGCTTGCCGTTTAAAAAGGTGGAGGAGTTTGATTTATGGATTCGTAATATTTGAAAGTTATATTGTTGCTTGTTATTTTTCAGAGTTGCATATTGATGGCTTCTAGCAAACATATATTTCTGTGGTTTTGCAAGAAAGGATACAAAGTGGATCACCGCGGTAATAGAAGAATAAACATTGCCTCTCTAGTTTAATAAGAAGAAAGACGAGAGTATGACTGTGCTTTCAAAGAGCACATTCAGGTGACGTTGTTGTTAACTGCCAGGAATATCACAAACAGTGGTTGGCAATATTAGAATACAAATGTCAAAAATTAATCGTGGATGCTGTTGGGTGTCCCTCATAGCAGCATAATGAATTTCAGCCTGAGACATAAATCATCGTTCTCAATGCTGCTGATGTGTATAAATGTGGCCAGTTTAACAGTTACATTCATTTTTAGGTATGGAACCTATTTTTTAGATCTTAAAATTAATGTGTTTATATTTCTTGTCAATTTGATACATCCAGTGTTAGGGTAATAAATAAGCGATATTCCCACAGCGATGAGTGAACAATTACAATGTTCAGGTCAATTGAGCATATTTTGTTCAAGGATCTTGCCGTTCATGTGTTGTGTGGAGGCAGCGAGTCTGTTACATCGTGTATGAAGAGCCAAACTGGCACTTTGGGCTACAACATTTAGATATGCATGTCCTTTTATTGATCAAGGTGATATCATTCGTACAGTGAATACCGCTACACCAATGAAACCCAAACCCCAGGAGGCCATCTTGGATTGACATATTTTGCAACAAAATATGCTATGAAACCGCTGAACCGATTGTCTCGAATCTATTGCCCACACGGACTCGGTCGGAGATATAGTTTTGTTGTTTGTCCGTGTGTATATGTCACAAATCTTTGTTACTATGATAACTTCCAAAGCATTCAGTCAATCCATTCTAAATTTCTGGTCGATACTTCAAACAAGAAAACACGAGAGAGATTATTGCTTAATATGTGATATGCAGAGAACAAATGAATGTTTTTCATAGGGTATACAGTGTCTTTTCCCGTTACCTCCCCTTCCCATCAAAAACAAATATTGGTTACTGCTGACAGGCAGACATTTCTCCCTGTTTTAGCCTAAGGAGCACAGTTAAATCTCTTCCTACAAATAAAGCAATTTAGGTCAAGGTCAAAGGTCAAGGTCACTGTGACCGCGAAATCAGGAAATCATTCAAACAAATTGTGTTAGAGGATACAACTAGCATGGTTTCCTATAAAGTCCTGCATTATAAGTGAATACCATTGATTGGCTGAACAATTCAGCGGCCATATTGGCTTGACTTTGGTCCCTACATTGCCGCTCGCGGCTATATTCCTATATTTCCAATAGCGTAAAATCCGCCCTACGGACTGAGGGAGCGCAAATGTGGGTATATGCACTGTGTAAGTTAGGCATATGTGGGAGGATTTATTTGGTACAGATATCGACTTCCTGACTCCACTTGCTATCCACATTTTTCAAATATTATTTTTGTAATGTTATACATGTAAACTTAATATAATTGAACAATGATCGGTGAAGATCGAACCATTCAGAAGTCAAACAATTTTAGCAATTTGCTTAAATAAATTGCCATAATACAAGTTTAGGATGGGTTACCGGGTGCTGTACTGACTGGGCTCATCAGTGTCCAGGATAATAGGAAATGTGGGCACTATCGTGTCCTGGTACATGTAGGCACCGTCGTGATATGACCAAAAATTGTTGAAAACGACGTTTATTCTCCCACTCACTCACTCAATCACCCTGGTCCCTAGTGTGTATATACTGTCAAAACGATTGGGTCAAATTAACAAAATGTGTTCGGCTATAGAGGTGACAGACCCAATGAGTTTTGGTCAAATATCATTTTAACAAAACATTTAAAGTCATTTTGACCCAACTTTTTGGGGTACGTCACGTCTATACCCAACAATTCTGGCAGTGTATTATATATGCCCTTTTTGAAGTTCTGAGTCACTTTGCCCAACGAAGGTAACCAGACGAAGTTTTACGGCCTTCTGACCAATATGATCATACGCCACCAATGCAGCCCATTAAATTTGCTGCAATTAGTTTGATGAGCACGGAGATACATTTTCGCAACAAGTTTCACCTCTTTCAGTCCAGGTAATTCATGACCAGAATCAGCATTTAACCAAGAGCAAATGAACTAGGCGTATGTCTCATTAGATTAGACTAGCTGGGCCTCACTGGCACTCATCAAACAGCCCACATCACTAGACATTTGATCAGTCCCTACACACGCAAGACGAAATGAAACGGCGCCAGGCGGGGGATCATGGGTGTGACCATTTATGTAGGTTTCACAGATTCCCTTGACTGAGTATAAAATTCCAGCGTCAGCTCATTTCCCGTGATGCAACTCTCGATATTTTAGAATCTGCGACCATCTCGGTCATCTATACGCGGTAAAACTGACCCTGGGGTCGTGGGTATCCATTTTCAGCCTACTTTCGGCAACTGCAAGAGGGAATTTCCAGAAATCAATACCACATAACTTCGTCAGCCAATCAGCAAAAGTCTACCGACGTAACCCTAACCATTCTCGTCTCGCGAGACTCCCTACTGCGAGAAAGACACGGCTCTCTTTGAGAATGAACCCTAACGTAACTCGCCATTTTCGAGTCATGTGATGTCCTACTTGCTCAAAATTACAGATCCACCACACCTCTTGTATGATACGAAAGTTATTCATACCTATATATTTTGTAAGCCCAGGCAATATCTGTTTCAGAAGTGGTACGAATACCTGTAATTTATCAGATTTCTCGAGTCTATTCTCCGCCGGGTGAAGGCCGAACAGAATCCGGTAAAACACCGGGTATCGCTCCGCGATAATGGAGACACACGATTCGCAAGCCATCTTATGGATGGCGAAGTGTACGCAAATGATAAGCAGGGAGGCGGTGACAAATGCATTTTATCTAGTCTAATGCAAGGATGCAGACTTCTTGTTTATTTGCTTCTGATCTGATGTAATCTTCATACGTATCTCTCTATCTCACAGAAAACACACTGGCAGTGGTCGAACTAGTTCGATAAAATTTGAGCATGGCAAATGAATATAATCTCCATTAAGGATGTCCGCTGGTGGTAAATCAAAGTAATTAACTTTTTGAATAATGTGTGTTGTTGCATTCATAATTGTGTAATATGAGGGGAAAAAACAAAGAAAAAAATATAGGTTGGTTTGCATTTTTTATCTGCAGGCAACGTTAAGTGGACTGACCCATGCTCAATTTAATAACCCAGAAAACATAGGGAATAGCCCTAGTTTTGTAGCATATTCAGGAAAAATTCATATAAATAGTACTTAACTTTTTGATATATTCTAACTGTTTGCAGATAATCACAATGTCTATCCGAATTATCAAATTGGATGGATGTTGCTGTGCAAAATTGTCGGCTAGAAGGCTTTTAAAGGAAATCCGTATCTCTTAACCTAGGGAAGGGAGATAACTCAATAGGAAAAACAAACAAAATGGCTGCCAAAGCCAAAAACCACCAGCAGACATCCTTAAGCAGAAATTTATATGCCTAAATGGAAAGAACATTTTCTGATTTAATATATAAACACCTACATGTATTCCATAGATTACATTGTCTTGTATATTGCCTATATTGAATCTCGTGTCATACTCTCCTGGTATGAAGGGTGGTGTCTAGGGAATGCCAAAAAGTAGGTCACTGCTGAACAATTTCGTCGCTGATGCAAACTCTAAGAATTAACGACACAGTCATTCATGGTAAGCCTATGCAATAGAAGACAGCGCCAAGCTCCGCCAAATGGCGGACACATATGATTAGCGGATATTCATCACAAATGTAAGCAGTCCTTTCACTATGCCATAACGGCACATGATGGAATCATTACACTCAAATGACCCAGTCCAAGTGGATAGGTCCCCATAACATCCAGAGTTTACATGTAGATCGGCCCCCAATAAATACAGACTCAAAAAGTACAGTGGAATTTTACAGTCGGAGGATGGAACCACCTTCAACGAATGATAGAATCGTTGTATGTATAACACGTACGACCTGACAAAATGCATGACAGACAGTTGCAGGGTGACGTTGACCAGAGAAAGGGTTATTTGAGTTTCTGCAGAAGTGATTGGTAGTTCACGCAGCCCATTATCACTAGTACTGCCGGATAAATCTATTCTCCATAAGGCAGGTCTGCATACGCCGTACCTCCGTACCAGGCCCTGCAAGCAGATTAGGGCTATACAGTTATTATCAGAACTGTCAGTTTGAAATAACAGCCAATGAACGGACGCATTTTGAGGCGATGCGCAAGCTTGGATATTGGTATATTTCGACGAAGGCCAAGTTCATACGAAGAAAAGCTGGAGAAAAATTCAAAACAAGAAGAGGGATGAAATACACAACACAATACCTTGTGCCTAATCCGCTCAAATATAAGTATATTTGGAGAGGTCATGAGGTCACGAATGCGCTCCGGATTGTTACCCAATCAAATGGCTTATGAGATATCCGATATCCTGAATCACAAATACAAACTATATGACGAATTCCACTAAACTGCATTCATAGAGTTGCGAGGTGTCCGAATGCGGGAAAAGTATCATATTGTATTGATGTTCGCCCAATGAAGCATAAGATACGGGTTAGTGATTCCAAAAGCGGTCTTTGATGTTGGACAAACAGTTGCCGACATACGCAGGAAAAAACAACTCCTAAGCACTTCCAGTTGCCTATTTCGGACTTCTGGTGTGGTAGAGAAATATAGGACAGGCAGCAGAGCGGTTAGACTGAGGCATGATGGGAACATAAGATACCAGATGGAATTTCGAGCTTGGGCACTATCGGAATAGACCACAATAGCGATTGTAACAGGTATGCACGTGACCACGAATAGAAGAACCAGAATAATTAGTACCCTTATTTGCTTCAGTCTGCTAGCTTGGCGAAGACCTTCTGTTCTCGAACGAACGGACCGGGGGTTTTCAATCTGTTTTGACTTCTTCAAGGAGACGGACATAGTTAACATACATGACAGTAACAATGTAGCTGTACTTGGCACGTACAATCCGTAAAGTACAAGCTCCCATGAGCAAACTGCCGGGATATGAAGCCTCGCGTCAGTACCGGTAATGTACCCCACACAGACAACGGTGACAGTGATTGGCAGTCCCCACGATACAGCAGCTAGTATAACATCCAATTGCTCAATGGAACCCTGTATCCAGAAGGGATAAACCAACTCGATGTAAGCTCGGATATTCACCACTGCTAGATGTAGTATATATACACGAGGAGGCCGAGACTCTTCAGTCCTATCACGGTATAACAGACAGTCTTGTCGTAGAATAGAACGGGGAAATTGTACTCGAGAAATTCAATAGGTAACATCAGGGCGCCAATGAAAAAATCGGCGAAGAGCAGGCTGAACTTAGGAGCTTGGATCTTTCTGTGTTGACTCTCCAGAAAGCAATGAAGGTGATGACATTACCAACGACCACAAAGGGCATCTTTTGTGTTAAATGCCGTCATTTTCATCTGACGACGATACAGCTCACCAATCGCCAGTGTACGAGTTATCACAGCGAAACTGCTCACCAATTACCAATATACGAGTTGTCAGAGCATTTCCAGCATAGCTCTCTAGATTTGTATCTAATACCGCTTATGCCGGTGCTAGGGGCCGTGTGGTCATATCATCCAAGTTGCCACATGAGCAGGTACAATAAAAGCGTACCTGAGATAAACACATATCACGAATCGTTAGATTCTTGGTATGTGCTTTAGAATACGTTAACCGGAAGACTATACTGTGAGGTCATGTGACTCTGTCAGTATGTCGGCACCTCTTCCCACTTCCCTTATATGTGTTGTAATTGGAAATTCCAGCCGATTTGAATAATTTCAAAACGAGATACTGCACAATTTAGTCACCGTCTTGAAGGAGAAGCAGCCTCGCCTATTTCCATCCGATATCAGAACCACAGTTTATGTGGATCTTTAAGGGATAAGACTTGGCCATTGGACGATTACTGAATAAGTCACTTTAGTAGGGTGGTAATAGATCCCTCCACGGAAGGTCATATACTATGCTCGTGAAACAGCATTGGTCCTACGTCTCTTACTTCCCAGTAGATACGGGGGCATAGGGCAGAGACTGATTAGGTGAGCGAAGAGATATACGTTAACAGTTCTCGTTTGAAAGAGAACCACAGTTGACACGTACTTTAGGTATAGCTGATGCAACGCATTTAGAATTCTGGTAATTGATTGAAAGCTAGTCTTTTGATAGTATTGGAACGGCACTTATCCAACAGTCGCGTCTATCCCCACTCATGCAATGCTAAAAGTATTTGCAAATACGTGTATTCGTGGCAATACAGACTAAACTCGTCAACGAGAGGTGTTTTGTGAGCTATAAATCTTTCAGTAAGCTCAACAAACATGGACAGAATATTTAACGTAGGCCCAACTCATGTTATTTACTGGCGGTGGAGTTTAGAGTTTTAGACACCATGACACTCCATAACTAGCAGTCCGATACCATGTCTAGACATGAAGGTACACCATGCTTTTACCTCCATAGTAGTAATAGCGAAAGAGAATTTGAGTGCACATACACATGCGCTGTGGCGTGAGGCGCGCACTTCTCATCGAGTTACTGGTACAATGAAACTCCAGTGGACAACTCTTATCGTGAACAATGATGATGTTGTGGATGTTATGCAGATATGGATAAGTTGGACGCTTTCCCATATCAGGCGATAATCGTCAAGTTCAAAGTGCCGATTAATGGTCCAGGTCCACCTGAAATGTTTCAAGCGCCAAACTTTTGGACATCCGCATCGTCTTTGCGAAGCCATAATGTCAGAGATGTCGATCTGGCATGATCCTGATGTGGTGAGTGACAATCGTGTAGCGCAGATGGAGAATGGTCGTGGGGATATTGCGCAGAAAGGTGAGCTGACGGACTGTGAAGAAAACTCCAATATCCTATGCTTCTGTTTACGAAGAGATCGGTTGGAATTAAGGGAGGTGAGAAGTACGGAAGTTTGGAAGGTGAGACTAGCCTTTGTTATGGCATCATCAGAAAAACAGCCATGGTGATCCATGAACAGTATAGACTACATGTACTACTGCTTGAAATGAAAGGCGATAGCCCGCACAGGTCCACCAAGAAGTGCTGATTATTGGTTCAGGTCCACCTGAAATGTTTCAAGAGCCAATCTTTGGACTTCCGCATCGTCTTTGCAAAGCCATATTTTCCGAGATGTCAGTTTGGCATGACCCTGCTGTGGTGAGTGGCAATCGTGTAGCGGAGAATGGTCGTGGGGATATTGCGCAGAAAGATGAGCTGAGGGACTGTGAAGAAAACTCCAATATCCTATGCTTCTGTTTACGAAGAGATCAATTGGAAGTAAAGGAGGTGAGAAGTCTGGAAGTTTGGGAGGAAGTTTGGGAGGTGAGAAGGTGAGACTAGCCTTTGTTATGGCATCGATTCTCTCAGACTCACCTTGACAAAACCTTTCTTTCCATTTACAATATATTTGCACAGTTCTCGCCCATGTCGAAGTTTTGTAGCATGGCAAGACACTGTTATAATTAAAACCTTGCAAAACAACCAAACACACAAGATATGATGGATTATTCTCGAAACTTGAGTGCCATAATGGGTGCTACAAAGGCTATAAGGGTGAGAAGACAAGTAGTAAAGGAAGACAAAACGAGAGATCCTGAAGGATCTTGGAACCCACCATTGTCCGATAATTGTAAGCTAATGACAAGAGGATCTTTTTGTCCATTGTTACTAAGAACAAACGATTGATTTGTAATTTTGTTTACAGAATTTCGAATCTGAGCGAAAAGGATCGAAAAAGGGACACTGGAAAATACCAAGATATCATCTTTCTAAGTTTCAGGAGTTTCAAGATTTCTAGAAACTATACTTATGTCGGCTGTTGTAGTACAAGAGAAATGGGCAATGTACGGATGATCCTTCGTCTTCGGTTTGTAGTATTTTTTCGCACGTGTCATCATTGGGTACTGGAAGCGAAGACAAATCTCTTTAACACTTTGGCATGAGCTATGTAACATACTTTTATAACTAGGAACGAATGCTAATTTTGTTCTGTTTAATGAGCTAGTTTGAGATATCTCTTTTAAGATACCATACTCGAAATAGTAAGATGGTACAATACTTAATCCGGTCCGCGCAGTAATGTTGAAACTTCGAAAGTGTCTGAATCCTGATTATCTCCCTTGGATCGAAACACGCAATGTAGCCGACCCGCCGGCAGACAAAATGGTAGGACAGTTCACTGGCAACTGCATGGACTAAAGAAAACTGATTTAAAATTTGAAGAAATACATTTTAATTCCGAATTATTTGAACTCCTTGATATGGAAGGTGAATTAAGGATATTCGCTATAGTCAATATATAGAATATGCCACACCGTTTGATCCGCCGAATCCATGATCCATGAAGTATTTCCTGAGAATTCACGATAACAATGTTTGAAGGGGAAATTCAAGATGGTCACCTGGCGGCCATATTGGATTTTCGAACCGGACCAAAAAAGGTATCTTGCACAACTGGGCCACAAGGGGAACCTGTGTACCAAATTTAAGGAAGATTCATGCAATACTTCTCGAGAAATCACGATAAAGTTTCATGGGGAAATCAAAGATGGGCGCATGGTGGCCATATTGGATTTTCGAATCAGACCGAAAATGTGTTTTGCACAACTAGACCCCAAGGGAAACCTAGGTATCAAATTTGAGAAACATCCATGCATTACTTCCTGATAAATCATGATAACAAAGTTGCATGGGGAAATCCAAGATGGCCGCCTAGTGACCATATTGGATGTTCGAATCGGACCAGAAAAGGTATCCTGTACAACTAGAGCACAAGGGGAACCTGTGTACCAAATTTGACAAAGATCCATACAGTAGTTCCTGAGAAATCACGATAAAAAGGTTTCATGGGCAAATCCAAGATGGCTACCTGGTGGCCATATTGGATTTTCGAATCGGGCCAGAAAAGGTATCTTGCACAACTAGACCCCAAGGGGAACCTGTGTACCAAATTTGAGAAAGATCCATGCAGTAGTTCCTGAGAAATCGCGATAACAAAGTTTCATAGGGAAATCCAAGATGGCTGCCTTGTGGCCATATTGGATTTTCGAATCGGACCAGAAAAGGTATCTTGCACAACTAGACCCCAAGTTCTGACTACGCATGCGCAGAGCAGATCTGGGGTGAACGGTTTGGGGTCCAGGTGGACCAGTATTGGTCCAAACGGGTCGTAGAGAAGAGTCCGACTAGAATGGTGTGAAGTGAACGTAGGGCTATGGCGTGCATGCGCAGGCAGGGAATTGTGGGAAAAGGGCATTTGGGTGGACGTTTTGGGGTCGAGGTGGGCCAATAGTGGCGTAATGAGTCGGGGAGCGTATCCATGTGAAGCGCTCCTCGAGGCCTATTAAGTTATGGGTAGTTGCATGTAAAACTAGGAATTGCCATGAAATTATAAAATCCGAAAATATGGAAAACCCCTATCAACCAGGTCTAGATAGGCTAATATTGGTTCCCAGCGGATTGTGGCCTGCAGAGATGTGCAGGGTGGGATAGCGGGTGCATGTAGAAGTTTCTCCAGAAAATAAGCAGAAATCTGACGCACTACAGTGTGTTTGTATATATATGCAAATATATCTCCTGCTGCTTATGGTGGCCGAGAGGGGCCATCGTCACTTCGCCATCGTACGTCAAAAAACAGAGCGATGGAGCGATAGAGCGATAGAGCGATGGCGATAGAGCGATAGAGCGATGGCGATAGAGCGATAGAGCTATGGCGATAGAGCGATAGAGCTATGGCGATAGAGCGATAGAGCGATGGCGATAGAGCGATAGAGCGATGGCGATAGAGCGATAGAGCGATGGCGATAGAGCGATAGAGCGATGGCGATAGAGCGATAGAGCGATGGCGATAGAGCGATAGAGCGAAGTACATGACTGCGCATGTCTCATAATCATGCATATTCATACGGTGATAATCGTACCTCCAACACAAGAGAGATCGCCGCTAAACTCTAGTTATTATCACGCGGATTCATGAATATTATAGGGGCCAGCGGCATACCACAAAGATTACACAGATAACACAGAGAGATAGACCGATAAGTTTTATTGTATATGGGCTAAAATAATAAACATTGCCTAAAAGATCGACATAAGAATCTAATAAATAAAGCAGTGATATTCGCTGTCTGGTGAACATATACATCTGGAACATTTGAAATCAAGTTTTGTAATTAATGCTGATCAACGCTTGTAAAAAAATCAACGTAGAATCGAAAAAGAGGTCACTCTCCCCCCCCCTCCCCCCCCTAAAATATTGGTGATCTGATTTACCCATAGTCTCGTAATTTTTCGTCAAATTCAACTTCTAACTCCTCTGATAGAAAAGACCAATTCGTCCGTCGATGCGTAAGTTGAATTATTTGAAGTTGTGGGTGCCGAACGCGGCCATTTCCGCGTTTTTATCAAAAAAGAAAGGCGGGTGTCATATGAAACTGATAATTCATTAAGATTGTGCTGATCATGGCTGGACTTAACACTAAATCGCATAGAACAAATCGCATAGCACTGCTTTTTTTTATATCTTATTTGGTTCTGTTAGGTAATACACATTGTACATGTACATACAATATTTTATCGTACTAAACAAAAAATGGCTGTATTTGTAATTAGAAACTCATGTTATACAACAAACAGATACATCGTCATTACACCTCGATTTATCTACGCAAACAACATCATAAGAGTCTAAACAGTAAATGCAGCGATTACCAATACTGGTAAAACAAGCGCCATTCGCAGTTCTTATACTGGAAATATTTATCGGTTTCGTACGCACATTTAAAGCGTTTTGAACACTTTTCAACCAAGGGATTTTTAACTACTTTCATTTTATATATAGAAAATTTAACAATAGAAATACAGTAGTTGAGTGGCTGATTTCTGGGTTGTAAAAGAGCAAGTATAACTTTTTCTGGCGAAAATATAATTGGAACAACCGCCGAAGCGAACCAATTTTCCAGTAAACTCCACCAAGGGTAGATATGTTCACATTCCCAAAAGAGATGAATAATAGTCTCTGGAACTTTGCTACAAAATGCACATAAGTTAGATATATCAGGGTAAAGTTTATGTGCAAAAATGTTGGTAGTCAATATTCGTTTAATAATTCTGTGTCGAAACCATTTATATTTCACATCTCTTTGAGACATTCCGTTCTTTGTGCAATGCGGGGGTATAGGGGGAGAGGCAAATCTTAATAAATTAATATCCTATCAACGTTCTCCAACAATTGAATATTAATAAGCGTCATCCTTCCCCCTCCGTGTCATTAATCAAAGATCTTTTTTTTTTATATATTTATAATGGCATTCCTTGAATCAACTCAGAGTCGCTTTCTTGTACAGAATTTTTCTTAGTATGCATGGCGTTGATATTCATTTTGACCGCCATGAAAATCTAGTACCGACAAGTACCGTGAACACAAAGCTAGGCAAAAATGTCGACTTGTCTCGTTTTGGTGTAGTCATGCGCAGTCATGTACTTCGCTCTATCGCCATCGCTCTATCGCTCTATCGCCATCGCTCTATCGCCATCGCTCTATCGCCATCGCTCTATCGCTCTATCGCCATCGCTCTATCGCTCTATCGCCATCGCTCTATCGCTCTATCGTCATCGCTCTATCGCTCTATCGCCATCGCTCTATCGTTCTATCGCCATCGCTCTATCGCTCTATCGCCATCGCTCTATCGCCATCGCTCTATCGCTCTATCGCCATCGCTCTACCGCTCTATCGCCATCGCTCTATCGCTCTATCGCTCTATCGCCATCGCTCTATCGCTCTATCGCCATCGCTCTATCGCTCTATCGCCATCGCTCTATCGCGCTATCGCCATCGCTCTATCGCTCTATCGCTCTATCGCCATCGCTCTATCGCTCTATCGCTCTATCGCCATCGCTCTATCGCTCTATCGCCATCGCTCTATCGCTCTATCGCCATCGCTCTATCGCTCTATCGCCCTATGGCACGATGGCGAAGTGACGATGGCCCCTCTCGGCCACCATACAAAACCCTGATGTACGCTTTGTTACATTGTGACAGTCTCACTTATTGTAACAGTCACATATTATGACTGTCAGAATCTGTGTAATCTGTATACATATAGATATGCACCCAGGCCTATCTTGTATAATCATTTTATGACACATTTCTGTAATTAATATATGTGGTTTGAGTGCTATATATGTCCTAACATTAATAATAGCAAATCATAGACGCAAATTTGTTTATATATCGGTTATCATTTACTTTGTACATTGCGTGGACACATGTAACTTTTAATATTTTATGTCATTTTCATTTTTTAAATATTTTTCTATATAAGTTATGTCATCGTTGTATTATCTATAATATATGGGCTTTCACGGGGTACATACATGGCAAAGCCCAAAATGAGTGACAGTTATGTACACTTAAAATAAATGTAATAAATTGTGTATAAACCTATTGTATCTAAATTTTCATTCCTTCCAACTTTACTGTCAAGTATGTTGCTTTAATACATTTTGCTGAGAAGCAACAGGAACTTGATAATGTGATGTCTAGCACTGTAATATCACGTGTCTTTATTGCACCATATAAGCGACCTGTATGTGTCTTGTGCGCTGTCCTCAGTGTTATATAGGGTGGATGGAGGGTGTCTGGTTCCATTCTGCTTCAAAGATTTCTTCTTTGAAGTAGCAGGAACACAACTGGGCTGGGTAGTGCTTAGTTGGTTCGTCGAGATATAGCTGAAATATTGTTGAAAGCGACGTTAAATTCCATTCACTCGCTCACTCACTCTCAGCATAACAGCGTAACTTCATTTATATTCCTCTCTTTTACCATGTTTACCGACAGCGTAACTTCGACAGACCCTCTTAACTCCAGTGATGAACCTTTTCTTTTTGCTCATCGTGACTGCGTAACTTGGTCAGTCCCTTTCTCTTTCTTTCAGCCCCATGAGGCTTCCGGGGATTGACCTGGGGCGTCGTCGTGCACACTCCAGGTCATAAGAATAGGTCTCAGCTCCTCAGAGAGCTTGTCGTAAGAGGCGACTAACTGGGGCACCCGTGGGGATCCCGGGTGTGAAAAGGAATAGGACCCCACCCGTGTGGTTTCCCGGTGTGAAAAAGAATAGGAACCAACGTCGTGATATGACTGAAATAGTGTTGAAAGCGACGTTAAATCATATTCACTCACTCTTTCTTTCAGCTTCAGTGATCCCTCTCTTTTACATGTTTACTGACAGCGTAACTTGGCCAGTCCCTTTCTCTTTCTCTCAGCGTAACTGCGTAACTCCAGCTATATACCTCTCTGACAACTGCGCAACTGCGTAACTTCAGGCGTAACAATTATGCAGGGTAAATGTGTAAATTGCCGGAGTTATGCTGGAAAAAGAATCATAATTGGTTCATCGAATGTTGTTACGCAGTTATGCTGAGAAAAAGCGAAAGGGTCTTACGAAGGTATGCTGAGAAAAAAGGGGTCTAATAAAAAGAAGTGGTTTTTACTGGAGAAAATATTGTCTGAGCATTTCTAGGTTAATTACACAGATAATGCTGATTACATGCACTGTCAATCAGTCATACATTGCTCAATAACTATATAGCATTTCTTGGTTTAACATACACATTACTCTATTCTTTAGAATTATTCACTGGCACTAGTATTTCTAGGTTTAACAGATACATGAAGTGTTTCACGGATTAAATGTTCATCCAGTCTATCTACATAACTCACCGACTCATTTCTCGGTTTAACAGATACAGTAGGTACAACTTCTTACCATATCATTTCCTGAGTTATGCATCGAGTTACTCAATTATGTTCAACAAAGTGAAATGATCCATAGTCAAAAGTTATGCTGGTAGGAAAAGTGTGGTCTATAGCTGAAGTTAAGCTGAGCAATAAAGAAAGGGTCTGACAAAGTTACGCAGTTACACTCTCAGGAAAAGAGGTTTATAGCCAGAGTTACGCTAACCAAAAGAGAAAGGGTCTGACGAAGTTACGCTCTTAGGAAATCAGGTTTATAGCCGGAGTTATGCTAGGCAAATGAGAAAGGGTCTGACGAAGTTACACAGTTACGCTGAACAAAAATAAACGATCCAGCACCGAAGTTACGCAGTTACGCTGTCCGAAAGAGAAGTCAAAATCTGGAGTTACGCAGTTACAAGTACGCCGTCAGAAAAAAAGAGGGCTATATAGCCAGAGCTATGTAGTTACGCTGAGTGAGAAAGGCCTGACGAAGTTACGCTCTCAGGAAAAGAGGTTTATAGCCAGAGTTATGCAGTTACGCTAAAGCAAACGAGAAAGGGTCTGCCGAAGTTACACAGTTATGCTGGGCAAAAGTTACGCAGCTATGTTGAGGAAATAAATAATCCATCGCTGAATTTACACAGCTACGCTGTCAGAAAGAGATGTCTACGGTGCACCTAAAGTTATGCAGTTACGCTCTCAGGAAAAGAGAGGTCTAGATCCGAAATTACGCAGTTACGCTGAGCAGAAGAGGAAGGGTTTGACGAAATTACGCAGTTACGCTGAGCAAAAAGAAGTGGTGCATCGACAAAGTTACGCTGTCATAAAGAGAGATCTATACCTGGAGTTACGCAGTTACGCTGTCAGAAAAAGAGCAATAATTTCTCTCTGGACTTACGCACTTATGCTGACAAAAAGGGAAAGCCTGTAATCATGTTATGCTATTTATGATGAGCAAAGGGTCTAATAAAG